>JAJOOS010003489.1:0-18338 GCA_029582725.1 Solanum chiquidenum | reverse complement strand
AGAATTATTGTTACCCATTGTTTCATAATGTATTGTATTGTATTGTACTCTATTGTACTGTATTGTACTGTATTGTACTCTATTGTATTGTATTGTATGGTAGATACAATGTTTGGCTAGAATGTATTGTTTGTTGTTATTTAATAACATTTTCATTGTTTGATTCGATTGTATCGTACTATATTGTAATTTATAAATTTACTAAAATATCCTTAATTATTCTAGGGTAGGAGGTTTGACTAGAATTAAATAATATATGGTAAAGGGTAAAAAAGTACTCCCTCTGTCCCAATTTATGTGACACATTTCGCTTTTTGAGAGTCAAACAATTTAAGTTTGACTGAGAATTTGCTCATGGAATCTTCAAATTTTTTAAAATGAAATTTATATATTTGTAAACTACATAAAAAGTACTATAAGTCTCAATAATTGATAATTCAAAATAATTAAAAGATATATGAAAAAATTACGGTCAAAGATAGACTTGTTTGAATCTCGAAATCTAAAATGTGTCACATAAATTGGGACAGAGGGAGTATTATAAAATATTATGCCATGCTATAATTGATAAAAGAAATTAAGTAACAATGGGAACACACCAAATCAGTTGTTCCATAAAATGTGGGTTTTCATTGTTACGTAACAACGAAATTTAACAATACAATACAATACATTTTAAGTAACAATCAAAACAAACATTGTAGGTATGGTAACGATACAATACAATACAATGGGTAACAATGATCCAAACAGAGTGTTAATGAGTTACTCTATGTTTTGATCTTTAAGATATAGATTTGTATTGATTATTGCCTTTCCTATGTTATAATGATATTTATTTTTTTATCTATTCAGTTGGGATTTAGACTTAGCAACGAGATGACTTTTGGGTGGAGGCTCAAATAGGGTAGTCTCTAGTAGCAACCTCTAGTCCCGAACAATGTGCTCATGTAGGATTGTCTTAAATGACCTAGCTAGTGGATCCACTTTAGCAAAAGATGATGTGTGATTGAATAACATTATCAAAGACTTTTAATCCAGTTCTAAGCGTCAACGATCGTTAGTCAGTATATAACCCAATTAAATGAGTTGGGGTCGAATTCCACATGGAGTTGTATGTGTTTAAGATTCAAAAGTAAAGTACGAATATGTTCAAGTCAATCATAGGAATAGACATTTGCGAGTAAAAACATAATTCAAATTAAGGGGTGACACGAATGCCAAATAGCATGGGGGGTTTTTGTTTCAACTATCAGCTATAGCACAACAAATATCACGAACTTAACAATAATGAGACGGGTTCTTGGGATGTGATTGGATTATAGGCTAATATAGACAAATGGGTAATTGCAACTGTTAGTAAATAGCTGTAAATCAATGAATAAGCTAGACTTTAGTGGGGATAAACTTTCTCTCAAACAATTTACCCCGAATCAAGTCGGTTTCTCTCAAACACCAACAAACAAGTAAATAAGAACAACCTACGCTTTAGTCCATTCACTCTCTCGAGCTGAATGTGTGGAAAAGAGTTTAGAATTCACTCTCTCGAGCTGAACCCAGACAACCCAATACCCACAGACCATCAATTCAATAATCTTGGTTTTAAAAACATCTCTCTCGAGCAAGCCAAAAACACGAAGGTAGAATTGCATTTGCAACTACAATCCTTTAAATTAAACCACAATTACTGAATGAAATCACTTCTAAACAACATTTAAATTAACAATTAGCAATACCCATAAACTAAATCAATCCATAATCACACCCCAAGAATTGAGGTTTTAGCTAGACATCATAAAAAGATAGAAATCGTTACCCAATTGTGTTTCCATCAATTCGGTATGATTAATTTCGTCTTTACAAAGGTCCAAATTGAAGAATCTAGAAGACCCACTTTCAATTTCTCAAAAATGGAAAGTTTCAATTCTTCAATGCTAAGGAAAACTTGTCTCTCAGTTCTCTCAGTTCAGAATACTCAATATTCAAAAATAATATACTTCATAATGATAAAAGCTTCTAAAACTAATGTTTGAAAATGTATTAATAGTCGCCAAAAATATGCTTCGAAGGGCCATTCAGCGTAGTAAGTTGGGTTCGCCTATCAACTCGGCGATCCGCCCTTTAGTCAGTTCCATCACCTTTTTATTTTGGCCTTCAGCATTCTCAAGTTCTGTAACTTTAGGCGATCCAAAACTGCATCGCGGAACCACTCAGCGACACACCGACTGCTCCTTTCTCTCGCCGAATTGATTTTCTACTTCAGGGCTTGGCACACTAGAACTTTAGGTGAGATGGTGGTCATTCGGTGACTCGCCAAGAGGACTCAGCGATCACTAGTCCTTCATTTCTTCGTTCTTTCAGCTCGCTTTGTTTCTTTTTGCAAATTAGTGTCCATTCTTTGTTCCTCAATCCAAATACCTGGAAATCAAGGATTTTAGATCAATTATTGGCACAAAACAAGCATTTGAGGACACTAAATCATTATAAATAAGACCTAAATGAGTCCAAATTGTGGACTCATCAATGTGTAAGGTATCTACTTTGGCAAGTAGAATCCCTTTCTTTTGGTATGCGGGATATACCAAATTCCATGACATAACTCTCATAGTCTTATTGTCAGTTAAAGCTAATATCCCACAAAAGAAATATGTTTCATCAAAGCTTTCCCATGTCTCTTATATAGAAATGCATTGACCATATCTTATGATCTATACGTTGTTGCTTCTTTAAGCCTTTAAATGTTCAAATATTGGTCATATCTCATATGTTTAATCTCCTCATGCTATCATGTCTATTTATGTATATTTTATTCATACCGAGTACACTCCATTTAATAATGCATACTTGTGCCTACATTGTATCATTAATGTATGGTCCGGCGCTTCTACCTCTCACACTCGTGGCTAGTTGATTATTCTATTGGATTCAAGAGTTGGGGAGTACTCATATTCCAAGGACCGAGACACTTTTACTTTCTTTGTGTTTTTATAGTTTTCACATGATGTATGTGGTGTATAGGTTACATCATAACCACTTCTTTTGATGTTTAGATGGTTTTTTGAGACTTTGGTAGACTTCTACTTTGTCAAACACTTTTATGATATGAAAAATACTTCTTTTGAAATCATTACTTCTATTTTCTTGTATGATGTATTCTAAATAGCTTGTGTAGGCCCTTTTAAGTTCCTATACACCATGTTACACCTAAAGTATACTTTGGATCGTGACAAACTAGGTATCTGATCACAAGGTTTAGAAAGGTCCTAGGATGTCTCACATACCACGTCAAGTAGATCCTTGTTCATGAGAGTGAAACGCACCACATTTATGAATAAGAAGATATAAAACATTTAGAAAAATCTACTTCTTTCATCACAATAATTTATGCGATATAGTTTAACTCTATATATATCTCTCCAAATCCCTATTCAATGCTTTTCAGGATATAACCCTTCAAAGAGCATATGTCAGAAGGAATGCGAATGAGAATGTGGAACAAGAAGCTCCTCAAGTTCCGGCCAACCCTTTGGCCGAACAAGTGACTATGCAAAGTTTTGAGCCGCTTTTCAAGTGTTGGCTCAAGGCATGACGACTCAAGACAATATGGAGGTTGTGGTTCCCGTGAACCCAAATATAAGTACGGTAGCAACTAGAGTGAATAACTTAACTAGAATGAATTCCCCTGGAGTTTCATGGTTCTAATGTTGAGGAACATCCTCAACTGTTCATTGATGAGATGTATAAGGTTTTGCTGATCATGGGAGTGACGTCGGTGGAGAAGTCAGAATTAGCCGCTTATCAACTTAAGGGTGTTTCTCAAGTTTTGTTTAATCAATGGATGGAAGAGAGGGCAGTTTTTGCGGGTCCTCTTGATTGGGAGAAGTATAAGGTTTCTTTTCTTGATAGGTTCTAATGAGTTATAGATTTACACTCACCCTCAATGCCTAATTATGTCCTATTCTACTGATATTTTTGTTATGTGCAACTGTTAATGCTAAAGGACAAGTCAAGGATAAATATTTGAAAGAATGACCAAAAGTATGCAAATAAGTGTAAACCCCATATAGTTGATCACTTAGAAAGAAGGGCAGATCGCCCAATGAGCTTGACCTCACCCAAATGGATAGTTAATAACATTTGAATTTATTGAGGCATGTTGGTGAACAAAAAGAGAAATGGTGATACACCAAATAAGGAAGGTGAACATTCTGACCATCGCCAAAGGCGACAGTTCAAGGTGAAAAATTAAAGACTTAAAAGGCGAACAAAGATAGTACTCGATGATTCACCAAATATGAAAGTCACTGAGGTTCAAACACTTGAAGCCTGGAGCAATAAAAAGGAGAGCTGAGGAGGAGTTGTCAATACGCCTAGTTTGATTGGCGAGCCCGACTAATGTAGCCTAATGGATCACGCACTGAGTTTTGGACCAAATATTGGGAAAATTATAAATAGCCCAAAGTAAAGAGAAAAAGAGAGTTCAGAATAAGAGTTGAAGATTTCAATAGTTTTGAACAATAGTTAGCTAGAGAAAAACTTTACCTTGTGAAGAACACTTTCTAGTTTTTGCGGTTTTTCAACTTTGTTCTTGAAATTGATAAATTAAAGTTTAATTCAAAGTGGGTTTGCTTGTAATAGCTTAATTTCATGTTACCTATGTCTGCTTTCATTAAAGGTATAATTTCTTTACTCTTTATGATGGATGGATAAAACTCCAAGATCTAGAGGTGCAGTTATGGGGTTGGGTGTTGATTTAATTTAGTGGGTATTGTGTCATACTCTTTTTTGCTGCTGTTCATATGTCACGCCCTGAGGATACCCCTTTGACGTACACACGTTACCTAGGATCACGAGTGACCCCAAGCTAACCTTGAGCTGGCATATCATAAGCGTACTAAAACAACTGAATATAGAGATACTATGCAGAAGCTTCAAACAAGAAATAACTCAAGGTGGGGAATACTTACTCAAAATTGATCTGAATATATATAAAGTACTATGAGTGTAGTGATACTGAACAATCACTCAAAAGCTATAGCTGAATCTAATACTATGTCTGGAAAAGCCTCTATTGACTAGAGTTGCTGGGACATGCCCCCAACTAACCCTAGCAAAACTGAAAACTGAAATAAAAGATTGAATATGAAAAACACGTCTCTTGTCCTCAAAATATGAGGACTCATCACTAAAGCCGCTGAATACGGATAGGGAACCGATCTAGGCGTGATCTAGATGCTGAGTACCTGAACTTACATCATGAAAGGATGTAGCGCAGAGTATGCGTTAGTACTTCGAATGTACTGAGCATGCAGGATATAGATAATAGCTGAAAAAACATATAAACTGAACAAAGCGTAACTGACCAATGATATAACTTAATATGAATGTAAATACTGCAAAGATAATTGAGAAACTAAACTGAATGCAATGACCAAGTACTGAATCATGAATATGACATGCTGATTGAATACTGAAGTGTAAACTGAACACCTGGTCAAACGCACTAAAGCCTGACTTTGGGAGCTACTAATAACTGACATAAAACCATGTGAGCTCAACGTAGAGTCTGATGTATACGCCCTATCGAGAGGATCCAATATACCTTGCCTGGGGTATAAAGGCATTACTGTCGTGATCACAAAATCTGATGCCCAAAAGAGGGGACTTATACTCCTACGGGGCCACGTAGTTCTGGGACTATACGAGTATGATGAACCCTAGTCCAACTCAGTGTTAAGCCTACTCCCAACTGAAAATGTGTACAATACAACATAACTAAAATATATTGGATAGCTCAATATTCTGAAATGCAAATATGAGAATGCAACATTTAAGTACTGAAAATGAAACATTCGAAACTGGAGCATGTATATCTGTTTAACTGACCTAGAAAGTGTAAGCCACTAACTAAACAAATCTACACAACTAGGGTTCTGAATTTCATACAAGGAATGAAACTAAGATTTCATGAAAATATGATAATTTGGAACTAAAGAAACTTGTTGCATGTTCTTGAGAAAGTTATCACCTGCTTTCTCTTCTTTTTGTTCTATGTTTGATGAATTTTGGTGAATGAATCAACTAGGGTAGGTTCTGATTAAGTTACTAGGCTTAAGCTGAGTAAACAATGTATCTTAGGGGATAAACGACATAGTTTAGGTGTCCAACGTATATGGGAAAAGAATGAAAGGAGCCCGACTTAAAATCTATCGGAGCCATCGACGGGCCTGACCGACGGACCGTAGGTCAATTGACGATCCATCCCGTCAATCATCGATTGGCGTCAGAAAGCTGAAAGCTGAAAGCTAGGGGTATGAACAACTGACCTGGACCACAGACCATGTTCCCACATACGGTCCGTAGGTCCTGGAGTGGTTCTAGACTTTTTTGAAAATCCTGGGTGGCCGACCTACAGACACCACACCTACGGTGCGTGGTGCTATCCATGGGCCGTGGGTGGCCTCAGTCGGTGGCACCTGCAGGTTCTGTAAAGTCTGTCATTTGCTCCTTTTTCAATCCGGGGTGTTAAATCATACATGAATTTTGGCAAATTAGCATGGGGTTAACTTATAGGTTAAGGTTGCAAACTTTTTCCCTACTTTTGATCTCCAATTGATGCTCGAAAGAGATTGTTTGGATTAGATAATTCATATGATACTTGCAATTTGGGTTTGATGTCGGTAGCTTTCTTGAAAATAAGGTTATGGGTTGGATCTTCTTGCCTTATTTATGCATCAAATGAGAGAACAATGTAAGGTATTCGGTTGTTCAATATAGTACATAGATGAGACCAAAAGGAGATTTTATGAGATAAAAAGAAGATTAGTGTCATAGAAGATGAAGCAACCTATACATGAATGTTAATCACTATAGAGTAACACAATTACCCCGATGTGATATTGATTTCCGATCTCCGCACCCCTAGATTACTTGTTACTTATTTGAATTTATGAAATCTATGTTCAATTGCGACTCCTGACAACAAAATCCTTTTATTATATTTGGTGAAATGATCCACCTACTTATTTTATCGCTGCAAATGAATGAATTTACATTCCAAATTTCTTGATAGAATTCCTAGCCCCGTATAATTCTCTATGGGATTCACCCCTGACTCTTTGTTGTGTATTTTTATTAAGGACGACCGCTACTCTTTTAGTTGGTTTTGACGAGTACTTTGAGTGTTATCACAAATGGTGCCAGTGCCGGGGAATGATGGCTAGAAATTCCATTTGAGAAATTAGGTTTTATGTTTGTTTAGTTGTAGTAGATTGTTGGTTGGTGTTGTAGTTTGGTGAATTAAAAGTTTAGGACATGACTGACTGGTAGTGACACGATAGTCACTACGGGAAAACAATAATATGGGCGATTTGAACGATATGCATGTGAACATTATTCAAACCACGGGAGCCATCCAGATACCACCCACAATTTAGAGAACATCATTTCATGTAATTGAACAATGCTACAATTGCTCCTACTACGAGAATTGTTTTGGGATTTAGCTCAAGAGGATCCCCATGAACACCTTCAGAATTTTATAGAGGTATGTGGTGGTTGGTGTTAAAAAACATCTCACAAGAGTTCATGAGTTTGAGGTTATTTCCGTTCTCTTTGACGGGTGAAGCTATAAGATGGTTGGTGGAAATTCCAAATCACTATCACTTTTTGGGAGGAGTTAAATGAATTTTTCTTGGAAGGATTCTTTCCCCATGGAAGATGGTTAAACTTGAAAACCAGATCCTAAATTATAAGCGAATTGGAGGTGAACCTCTACATGAGACTTTGTTACGGTTCAAGAAAATACTTTTGCAATGTCCAACACATGGTGTTTCACACAATTTTCTGCTGCAATACTTCTATTGTAGACTTGATTCAATCAATAAAGGTGTGGCTAATCAATTGGTGCAAAGAAGATTAATTAGATAACTGTATGAGGTAGGAACATTTTGCTACATGACATGACAAAGGTTAGCCGAGCATGGCATACTAGAAAAGACCAAATGTCCACTCTAGAACTCAGCATGAGCAAAGAAAAAATCGAAAAGGACAATGAACAAGATGAAAACATGGCTAAAATGATGACACAACTCAAGTTGTTGCCTAAACATGTCACGGGGAGTGCACTTAATTTGGTAATGTGGTTGGAACAAGTAGTGGGCAGTTCCCGGATGATTTCAAGTTTAAGGCATTATACAGTGAAGAAGTTCAATATTTTGGAAATCAAATAGGAGGTTCTCAACTAAATTGCCAACGACAAAGTAGGAACTAAAGTTGGAACAAGGAGTGAGATAGCGGATGGAAAGATTTGAGAGGTGGAAATTAGAGCGATAAGGAGGTTGACAAAGACAGATATATTCCTTCCCATGATCGTCTACGACCAAAAGAACCTCCTAGTCCTGAAGGAAACCGAAATTATAAAATGCCCACAAGGATCTTCAACAAGGTTGAAGGATACGACAAGGTGTTGAAAAATGAATTCTTCAGCTTATCTCAAATAGTGACCTCTTATTCAGTGTCTATCTAACCGTTGGAAACTCAGATGTTCCTTATCGCCACTCATCTCACTCCAAGATGAAAGGAAACATTGCCTAGCGACACCGTCCAAAATCCCAAAAATGAATGTTGAGTAAATGAGAACTATACCACAACATTAAATAAGGCGCTTCTTGGGAGGCAACCCAGTCTTTACTGTTATTTTATTGTTTTGAATAACGTGTGTTTTAGGTGCATGTTGAAATTAAGTCAAAGTGTTTAAATGGGAACAATAGGCAATGCCAAAACCATAACTACGATCTATTGAAGGCACTGTGAAGACTCATTCTTGTCCTATTTTAGAGCTAGAAAATGAGAAAAACTGTATCGTCAACTTAGGCGATTTGAACTCCAAAAGGTGAGCCACTGAAGTACGCTTTACAGACTCAATAGAGTTCACTGGATCAACCTTCAGGTTTGGTAGTCATTCAGGCCTCTTCGATGAGATTCAACTCTAGTTGGTGATCCGCCAAACACACTCGGTGACATTAGTTGTGACCGCTGAATGTGCCTTGTATAAAAAGGCAAAAGGTCTTTCATTTTCAAAGAGAAAACCCATGGTCAACTTTGAGATCCGTTTCACTTTAAATAGCATATTGGAGTGTGTGATTGACCTTCTTATGTGTTTATTGAGTGCGTGGAATGCATTATCTTGCTTGATCAGTTGACCCATACCCTAACCTCTTGTATTTTCACATTTTGGTTGTATTTGAGGTTGGTATTCGCTTTCTATGTTATGATTTGAGCTTAAAATTAGTTTTATGTATGGGTATTAGCCCATGTGATGCATGTTATTAGTTTATTTCATTGTGTCGTGCTAAATGATCGTGTTTAACTGTGCCCATGAGTTAATTGTTTTTTTTTGTGCCTAGAATTTGCTAAACTTGAATGTGTTTGTTACTTGTTGAAATTGGCTAATAGATATTGTTGGATCTTAGTTGAATTTGATGTGGGTAAAGTCTGATTAGCTGAGTGTTGACCTGATTGAATGATTTTGCCCAATTATAGATAGAGTGATGACTTTCTTAAGGGCAAATCATCAATTTGAGCAATACTTTGTGGAATTTGGGGGAAATCTGAGTACCCATGGGAAGAAAATCACGTGGGTAGATTTTAAAGTTGAGGGGGAACTAGATATTGTTGTGTATGTTAGTTTAATCTATGAATATAGGCACCAGTCTGAATACCACATATTTGGTGGGCTTGTTTGTCAAGTCGGTTAGGTAAATCACTGAGTAAGCCCCAACTCACCTTCTACAGTGACTATGTGACCTTGGGTACTGTCCCATTTCATGAACTTGTCTTAGTTTACCGAACCCATTAGGAAAATCGTCAATTGGAAGTGGAAATCACCCTTGATAGATCACCGGGTTGGAAGTTACTCCACACATTATGCGTAAATTCTTTGATTGTTGATACTGTCTAATTCGGTAAGCTCACCGGAGCTCGCCTATCATGTCAATTAGGCGGACCGCTTTCTCATTAGGTGAGCCTCAGAACAATTTTTGAACTGTGCTTTCAATTGAGATTGATTTCAACTAACCTTCACCAATTCTATGTTTGAATGATTGTGCTTTTTAGATTATGGCTAGGACAAAGGGTAAACATCTAGTATCTTAAGATATAGAATCAGGCAGTGACTCTTCTCCTCATCCCCCTTCTTTGAAAAACATAGGGGCATCACTATCAATGAGCCAACTGAGGCTCTTTGGCCACAACCAACCACTCTGAGTTCCTCTACTTGTGAGAGTGAGCAACCTAAAAAGGGGGTTGTAAGAAAAAGAGTAGACATCCGTTCAAAACTGGTGCCACCTTTATCTACTCAAGCACCAAATTAAAGAGTTCTCCTAATCATCGTTCCAAGAGGCCTCAATAGGGTCAAAGAAGCTAGAGAGAATACCATTTTGGAGGAGATATGACTTTTCACTGACGGTGTTTTGAATGACTACCCACTAATTTGGGATACAACTCCATTCCATAGGTTTCGGGATTTCACAAGACTTCGAAAACCATATGTTCCATCACGGGTTAGATAATAGTACACAACTTATGCTCATTCCTTGCCAAAGAAATGAAAAGGCACATTTTGAAAGCCCTTAGATGAAGTTGAAGTGTGGGGTAAGAAGGTTCAATGCCATATAGATGCGATCAACCCAACCCTTGCCACCCCCTCAAATCAGGCTGATATGTTCAAGATTTAGATGCATCATGAGCTTGAAGCTCTAAAGGGGGTGGTTAGCACCATTGATATCTAACATTTCTCCACTTTGGATGGTTAACAATGTAAGAATTGAGAAGAAAGTTCTGAATATAGGTGCTCGATATTGGTTCGGGTTCATAAGCAACAACATCATGCCTTCCAAGAATGAATCCATCCTCTGGAATCCTAATTCAATGTTAGTAGGAACCATTATTTATATGGAGAATATAAATGTGAGGTCCATTATTGTCGAGAAGATATTACTGAGGGCCAAACAAGAGCATACCTCACTTCCTTTCCAAGTTCTGATCACAAGACTGTGTGAGGAAGCTGTAGTTTCCTTTTAAGGGGAAAATTGATGTACCGATAACCATGGATTCCTCCAATGATATTCTGAGGATTGAGGGTGATTATTTATGGGATAATGCGGCTCTGAGGAAGCCGTCACCACCAGAAACCACACCAGTTGTTGATCACACTACTATGGCTTATATGGCTACCACATCCGCTCCTACTATGGAGCAGTCATGTATACCTCCATTTCCTTTATTTCCCTCTACTTTGACTACTGCTGCTGCTACACCTGCCCCTACTTTTACTTCCCATCCCTCTTGATTCAGGCCATGATTTACCAAATGGGCAGTCTTGCCTGGTCTGTGGATGTAAGGGATGCGAGGGTTGAGAAGAACATACCCTCATTAATTGATAAGGCGATTGAGCGGTCTATGGATCCATTGAGATATAGGGTAACCTGATTTGGAAGATTGATTGACCCCCACTGGGTGAGATTAGATAATATCACAACTATACTAGAGGCACAAGAAAAGGCCAAGGATAGTTTAGAGGTTCTTGCTACTATGATGGGTTAGATTTCTACCTTAAGGGCAGATGTAGATCAGCTGGGGTCTATTGATATTTTGATGTTATGGATGGCGTTCTCCTACCTGATACCCATACCATGATGCCACCGATGATTCCTAGCAGTGAGCCGTCTTTAAGTGTGCAACTGAGTGAGGTAGCTGAGAGAGTTGCTGATGATGCTGGTGAAGATGATGAAAGGAAATACTATGATTTGGCCGAGGAGACTGATTAGGATGAGATAAGGACAGAGCAGGATGAGCAGCGGATTGTACTAAAATTCATAGAGTTGCAAAACACAGAATAAGTGATTGTCCAGGCTAATTTTGAGAGATCCCTTTGGGATACCTTTTTATTTGGCACTAGTGGAGTCTCTTTAGAGTCCACCATCCCTCCTATTTATATACCAGACACTAATACCCCACTTTATGCTACATTGCTTCCTCATGTTATATTACTGCGGGGAGCTGATGCCCCAGATGCCATTCCTCCTAAAACTCTTAATAAGAGCACCCAACATGCATAGCCTGTCAGGTCCTGTACTCTTTACTTTTGCATTGAAGACACTGCACTTTAAGTTTTGGTGGGATGAAGGTACTTGTGCCAATATTCCCATTTTGCGCGTATTTTGTTATTTTTAGTTTTGGATAATGTAGTATTTTGTTTTAGTTTATATTATAGTGTTTCAATTGGTTTGGTTTATCTCGTTTGGTCTCTTTTGTTTTCTCTCACACTTGAGATTACCCCATGAGTTTTGAAATCGTGGAATGCTCGAGTTTTAATTCTAACTACTCGAGGATCGATTGTGTTCAATATCAATGTCTTGACTAGCATAAATGATGAACATGGTGTATAATATTGGTGTTGCAAGAAAGAAATCGATTTGGTTTCATTGTTGAACAATCTTTTTGAATCTTGTGTTGACTAGTTGTGTTTAGATGTAAGCCTTTCAATGAACATCAAACCTAAGCCTTTTATATTTTCAAGCTGAGAGAAATGATTGTAGTTGAAGTGCCATGTCTGGTGAGATGTTACTTGGAAGCATGTTTGTGGAATCCTAGAATTTGCCTTGTCAGTCTAATTATTTAGCCTTGGTAAGTGTAAGGCATGATCTTGGGAAGAAATTTTGAGAGTGAACCCAAATTTACGTATCCTTGTGTGACTACCTTGTCAGGGTGTGCATCTATATTTGCACCATTTGAGCCTAAACCATTTGTTGGCAACCGTATTAAAACCTTTTGGGCTAAATTGTCCCTATTTCTCACCCTAAATCATTTTGAAGCATTGGTATATTTGAATAGCCAACTTAGGACAAAATCCTAAGTTGGGGCTGTGGAAAGAAAGGAGGAATGAAAGCTAAGTGAAAGAAAAAGGAAGATGAAAGGAGACTCAACTTTGAAGTTTGTCACAAAAAAGATGAAACCCCTCCTTATAAAAAAATGTGTGTGATGAGCAACATTTGAAAAATAATGAAAAGGAAAGTTTGGTGAAATAAAAATGGGATACCAAATAAATTGATTGACAAATCAAAGTTTGAGTTCTCAAATGATATGAAAGAAAAAAACTTGAGAAGAGGTGAAGATGATTGCAACAATCCTTTGAAAAGGTGAAATCACTGAGCCAAATTGACCATACCTTAACCCTCAGTCCCACTACAAGCCTAAACGACCCTTGATATTTTGCATGAACTAGGTCGTGTGATGATTGGAAAATATGGGCAAACCTTTGAGATGAAGATTTCATGTATTTCTCTTTTGGGAAAGTGAGAGTTGCATTGATTCCTTAATGCTTTATTGATTTTGTTTGTGAGAGCATGAAATCGCTCTTGATATGAAGGAACTTGAATGCATTTTTCTAAACATGGTATTACATTATAAAAAAGCTATACTGAGCTTGTGTTGAGATCGTCTAGTCATCATCTGAAGCTTCTAGATTGTGATTGAGTGTAGCATGCCATTGAGAGTAGTCTTCTAATGTCACTTGATGAGTGATAGATTTACACACATTTGAGGCATATTTAGCTAAATAATTAGTGTCCTCAATGCCTAATTTTTTCCTATACTAAATATATTTTGTTTATGTGCAACTATGAAGGCTAAAAGACAAGGAAATGATGAATGTTTGGAATAATGACCAAAAATATAAAAAGACATGCAAACTCCATATTGTTGATCGCCTAACAAGATGGGAGGATCGCCCAATGAGCTTTACCTCACCTAAATAGGTAGTGCCAAAACATGAATTTATTGAGGTAGGTGGCCAACAATAAGAGGAATGGTGATGTGTCGAACAAGAAAAGCGAACATGCTGACCATCACTGAAGGCAACAATACAAGGAGAAAAATTGGAGGCAAACAAAGTTGGTACTCAGCAATTCACTGAATGTGAAAGGTAGACTCGAATGAGCTTGTCAACTGAGGTTCAAACACCTGAAGTCTAGATCAAGAGAAAGGTGAGTTGATGTTGGCGATCCACCTTGTGTGATCGCCGAGCCCAACTAATGTCACCCAATGGGTCACACATTGAGTTTTGGATCAAATTTTGGGAAAACTATAAGTATCCTAAAGGAAAGATAAAAAAAGAGTTCGGGAAAAGAGTTGAATATTTCGATAGTTTTGAATAATAGTTAGAGTGAGAAAAACTTTACCTTCTAAAGAACACCTTCTAGTTTTTGAGGTTTTTCAACTTTGTTCTTGATGTCTGTAACTTTCTTGAAAATAAAGGTTATGTGTCAGATTTATTTTCCCAATTGATGTATTGAAAGAGAGAATATTGTAAGGTATTGGGTTGTTCAATATAGTACATAGATGAGACCGAAATGAGATTCTACGATATGATGCTTTGAGATCAAAAGAAGATTAGTGTCATTGAAGATGACTGAGCCTATCTATGAATGTTCATCACTATAGAGCAATACAATTACCCCTATGCGACATCAATTATAAATCCCCACACCCCTAGATTAGTTGTTACTTATTTGAATGACTAGAATCATGGTTCAGTTGCGACTTGTGACAACAAAATCCTTTTAATTAAATTTGGTAGAATAATTCACCCACCTGTTTTATTGCTGCAAATGAATTAAATTACATTCCAAATTTCCTGATAGAATTCCTAGCCCTGTATCATTCTTTGTGGGATTAGACCTCGACTCTTCGTTAGGTATTTTTAGTGACGATGATCGCTTACTTTTTAAATTGGTTTTGAATAGTAGTTTGAGCATTATAATGTTCTTTTCACTTGAGATGATGGGGGCAAAGGTACTCAAATTCATTGACCTTCGTCAAAGAAATATGAGTGTAAAGTAATATGCCTCAAAATTCACACAATTGTCTAAATATATGCTTCTTCCATGGTTGCCGATTCTAGGTCAAAGATGAGAAAGTTTATTTCAAGAGTGTCTGAAATGGTGGTTATGGAACATCGTACTACCATGCTCACTAAGGAAATGGATATTTCTCGCCTAATGATTCATACTCAACAAATTAAACATGATAAGATTTAGGAAAGGACTAGGGAGGAAAAGAGAACAAAGACCACTTATGGTGACTTTTCACATTTGAGGTCTGATAGATATGGTCATTCTTGATTCCAACAAAGGTTTTTCGGTTAAGGTTCCTCGAATCCCCCGGCTCCTAAATTCAACAAATATAGGGTGTCTAACCCTATGCCTCAAGAAGGAAATGATGGTGGAAATGGATCTTCGGTTCCCGCATGCCAAAAGTGTGGCAAGAGTCATTTGGGAAAATGTTTTATGGGTATTGATAATTGTTTTGGTTAATGTAAAAATTGTCACTGCTTGATAGATTTCCATCAAGAATCGACAAGGGAAAAGATGGTAGGCAAGTTCCGCCTATTGGTTTGGGTTCAAGTGCTCTAAAGCAAAATTGATTCTAGGCACTTCAAACATGACATGATTAAGAGGGTTCTTCCGATGTGGTTACTGGTATGTTGAAAGTCTTTATTTTGATTTTTATGCTTTGCTAGACCCTAGTGTTGATTTGGTTTTTGTGACACCATATGTGACTATGAGATTTTATGTTTCTCCAGATGTGTTAATAGACCTTTTTTCTATCTCTACACCTATTGGTGAATATATTGTGGCTAAGAGAGTATAGAAATTGTCCCATCTCCTAATCCCATAGAGTTATTTTAGAGCTTGCTATGTTGGATTTCGATGTTATTCTTGGTACGAATTGTCTCCATTCTTTTTATGCTTCTGTTGATTGCAGAACCTGAGTGGTTAAGTTTTTGTTTCCAAATGATCCCTTTCTAGAGTGGAAATGGGGAAATTCTATGTCTAAGGGTTACTATGTTTCTTGTCATAAAGTTAGAAAATGGTTTCTAAAAGTTTCATATATCATCTTCTTAGGGTTAGGGATAGGGATTCCGAAACCACTATTCTTGAGTTGGTCCCCATTGTAAAAAAAAGTTTTCGCAAGTGTTTCTCGATGATCTTGCCGGAGTTCCTTTCAAAAGGGAAATAAACTTTGGTATTGACCTTCTACCAGATATGCAACGTATCTCTATTCCTCCTTACTGTATGACTTCGGTCCAACTTAAGGAATTAAAGGAGAAATTAAATGATTTTATGGATAAGGGTTTCATCCGATCGAGTATCTCTCCATGGGGTGCTCCAGTTTTGTTTGTTTGTAAAAAGGATGGTTCACTTCGCATGTGTATTGATAACCGACAATTAAACAAGGTTACAATTAAGAATAAGTACCCTTTTCCAAGGATTGATGATTTATACGACCAACTCCAAGGTGAAACTTTCTTCTCTAAGATTGACCTCTGGTCGTGTTATCACCAATTGAAGGTGAAAGAAAGTGACATTTCAAAGATGGATTTTCTAACTCGGTATGATCAATATGAATTCTTGGTAACGTCATTTGGTTTGACTAATGATCCGGCCGTATTCATGGACTTGATGAATAGAGTATTTAGACTATATCTTGATATGTTTGTAATTGTGTTTATCGATGAAATCTTGATTTATTCACGGAGTGATATGAGCATGCCGATAATTTGAGGATTGTGATACAAGTACTCAAGGACAGACAACTATTTGCAAAGTTTAATAAGTGTGAGTTTTGGTTGAGATATGTGGATTTCCTTTGTAACTCCCCGAGACTACCTCCGAGATACGGACACGAGACCTAAGACCACAAGTGATCCCAAGCTAACCCTACTGGCTTGATCATTAGAATACTTAAGATAAACTGAATAATAGAAACTGTGCGGAAGCTATAATCATAAATAAATCTAAAATGAATGAAAACTGATGAGTTTAATACAAAGAAAATATTAACTCAATAATAAGCTGAATCTAACTATGTTTGAAATAAGCCTCTAAACTGACTAGAAATGTTGGGATACACCCCAATTAGATCTAGCTAAACTGAAACTAAAGACTAATAGCGATAAAGATAAACATGTCACTAGTCCTCAAAGAATGAGGACTCACCACTGATGCTGCTGAACTGAAGATCAGAAATCGATCTAAGCGTGATCTGGATGCTGAGAACCTGATCCTACATCACGAGAAGATGTAGCGCATAGTATGCGTCAGTACTTGAAAGGTACTGAACATGCAGGATAGAATAACGCTGAAATAAACATATAACTGAATAAATAATAAAGCAAGATCATAATCTGAACATGATATAGATACTGAATAGTGAACTAACTGAATGCAATAACCAAATTTATAACATGCTGAGACTGAATACTGACTGTACTGAAATGTGGTCAATGCAATAGATTCTGACTGAACTGTGGGAGTTACTAATAACCGATAATAAAACCACATGAGCTAAATGTGGAGTACGATGTATACTCCCCATCGAGAGGACCCAATGTACCCGGCCAAAGATATAGAGGCATGAATGTCATGATCACTAACTGATACTGCCCACATAGGGGACTTATGCTTACGTGGCTCGTAGTTCTGGGACTATATGGGTACGCTGAACCCTAGTCCAACTCTGTATTATGCTACTCCCAATAGATTAAGTGGTTAAAACATTATGAATAAGTTTCTGTATGTAATGGATAGCTCAAAACTGAACATGCAATCTGAGAATGCAACAATTAATCTGATAATGATGCATTCATAAACTGAGGCATGTATAACTGAATACATTATGACTGAAATACTGAATAACTCAAAATACTGACATGTAGATACTCATACTTGAAAATTCCTTCTTAGAAAACAATTGAAAATCATATTATACTATGATCATTGATGACTTGGGAAGTCATACTGCATAAACATTGATGGTATATCTAGATACCATACTATTCATACATTGATGACCTACTCGATTGTCATACTAATCATGTTTTAGAAGTTCTTTCTCAAAACTCATCTTAACTTTCTGAAAAACTCAGTTTAAAACTCAAGTGTTGTCTAAAAAGAAGCTTCTCAAGATTTATAACTCAAAATAGGATTTATGCTGAAATATACTGATAATGTGGCGTTCAAAACTGGAGCATGTATATCTGAATAACTAAAATATCTGACCTAGTATGTGTAATTCAAGAACTAAAGAAATACATATCTAGGGTTCTGAAATTCATGCAATAAACAGAGCATTAACATGATAATCTGATTTGGAACATTTAAATAACTAATTCATGATGATCTGTTGAAATTCTAGAAACCCTAGGTCTGTTCATAATCATGGAATCAAGAAACTGACTGAAAACTAGGGACCTAATGGGTGAAAGGAATCCACTA
>JAJOOS010003486.1:0-23918 GCA_029582725.1 Solanum chiquidenum | reverse complement strand
TTCAAATATAATCATTTCATTAAGTTCTTGACTCCAAACTCACATATGAGGCTCTAGTTTCACTCTATCATTTTCCGAGTCGTTACATTAGCAATGCCACTAGGCCTTAGCATAAATAGGTTGAGGGTTTAGGGTTTATAGTTTATGGTTTAGGGTTTAGGGTTTAGGGTTTATCAGTTAAGGGTTTAGGGTTTAGGGTTTAGGGTCTAGGATTTGTGGTTTAGGGTTAAGGTTAGGGTTTAGGGTTTAGGGTTTTGGATTTAGGGTGTCAGGTTTCTGGTTTAGGATTTTGGGTTGAGGGTTGGGTTTATGGTTATTATTTTGGGTTTAGAGTTAAGGATTAAGGATTTAGGATTTATGGTTTAGGGTTAGGGTTTAGGGTTTAGGGTTTAAGGTTTTGAGTTTAAGATATAAGGTTTATGGTTTATGGTTTTGGGTTTAGAGTTTAGGGTTTAGTGTTTAGGGTTTAGGGTTTAGGATTTAGGATTTAGGATTTAGGGTTAATGGTTTATGGTTTATGGTTTAGGGTTTAGGGTGTAGGGTTTAGGGTTTAGGTTTTAGGGTTTAGAGTTTTAGGTTTAGGGTTTTGGGTTTAATGATTAGAGTTTGGGATATAGGGTTCAGGGTTTAGTGTTAGAGTTTAGGGTTTTGAATTTAGGATTTAGGTTTTAGGGTTCATGGTTTAGGGTTTAGGGTTAGTGTTTAGGTTTTAGGGTTTAGGGTGTAGGATTTAGGTTTTAGGGTTTAGGGTTTGATGGTTTAGGGTTTAAGGTTTAGGGTTTTGGGTTTATGGATTATTGGCTTAGGGTTAGGGATAGGGTTTAGGGTCTAGAGTTTAGAGTTTAGGTTCTAGGGTTTTGGGTTTTGGATTTTGGGTTTAGGGTTTAGGGTTTGAGGTTTTGGGTTTAGGGTTTAGAATTTAAGGTTTACAGTTTAGGGTTTAGGTTTAGGGTTTAGGAATAATGGTTTAGGGTTAGGCTTGACGACTTTTTTTATTTTTTTATTTTATTTAATGACGTTTGGGGGGGGTCAGGGGATTAGCAATGCCACCAGGCCTTAGTATAAACAGCTTGAGGGTTTAGGATTTAGGGTTTATCAGTTAAGGGTTTAGGGTTTAGAGTTTATGGTTTAGGGTTTAGGGTCTAGGATTTTTGGTTTATGGTTAAGCTTAGGGTTTAGGGTATAGGATTTTGGACTTAGGGTTTCAGGTTTCGGGTTTAGGATTTAGGGTTGAGGGTTGGGTTTATGGTTTATCATTTTGTGTTTAGAGTTTAGGATTTAGGGTTTAGGGTTTAGGTTTTAGGGTTTTGAGTTTAAGATATAAGGTTTATGGTTTAAGGTTTAGCGTTTAGAGTTTAGGGTTTAGTGTTAGGGTTTAGGATTTAGGATTTAGGATTTATGGTTTAGGGTTAGGGTTTAGGGTTTAGCATTTAGGATTTTGAGTTTAAGATATAAGGTTTATGGTTTAGCGTTTAGGGTTTAGGATTTTGGATTTATAGTTTAGGGTTAGGGTTTAGGATTTATCGTTTAGGATTTTGAGTTTAAGATATAAGGTTTATGGTTTAGGGTTTAGGGTTTAGCCTTTTAGGTTTACAGTTCAGGATTTAGGGTTTCAGGTTTTGGGATAAGGATTTAGGGTTTAGGATTTAATATTTAGGGTTTAGGTTTAGGGTTTAGGATTTAGGATATAGGGTTTGGAGTTTAGTATTAAGGTTTAGGGTTTAGGGTATAGGGTTTAGGATTTAGTGTTTAGGTTTAGGGTTTAGGGTTTAGGATTTAGGGTCTAGGGTTTAGAGTTTAGGAATTAGGGTTTAGGGTTTATCATTCAGGGTTTAGTGTTTAGGGTTTAGGATTTAGTGTTTAGAGTTTAGGGCTTAGGATTTAGGGTTTAAGGTTAGGGGTTAGGGCTTAGGATTTCGACTTTAGGTTTTAGGATTTAGGATTTAGGATTTATGATTTGGGGCTAGGGTTTAGGGTTTAAGATTTAGGTTTTAGGGTTTTGGGTTTTGAGTTGAGGATTTAGGGGTTAGGGTTTAGGGTTTAGGATGAATGGCTTAGGGCTAGGGTTTAGGGTTTAATTTTTAGGGTTTAGGGTTTAGCATTAGGGTTTAGGGTGTAGGGTTTAGGGTTTAGGGTTTAGGGTTTAGGGTTTAGGGTTTAAAGTTTAGGGTTTAGGGTTTAAAGTTTAGGGTTTAGGGTTTAAAGTTTAGGGTTTAGTGTTTAGGGTTCATGGCTCAGGGTTTAGGGTTTAGGGTTTAGCATTTAGCGTTTAGGGTTTAGGGTTTAGGGTTTAGAGTTTAGGATTTAGGGTTTAAGCTTTCGAATTTAGGGTTTTGTGTTTAGGGTTTATAGTTTAGGGTTTAAGATTTAGGGTGTAAGGTTTAGGGTTTAGGGTTTAGGGTTTAGGGTTTTGGGTTTATGGATTAATGGCTTAGGGTTAGGGATAGGGTTTAGGGTCTAGAGTTTAGAGTTTAGTATTTAGGGTTTTGGGTTTAGCGTTTAGGGTTAGGGATTAGGGTTTAGGGTTTAGGGTTTAAGGTTTTTGGTTTAGGGTTTAGAGTTTAGTATTTATAGTTTACGGTTTACAATTTAGGATTTAGGTTTAGGGTTTAGGAATAATGGTTTAGGGTTAGGCTTGATGATTTTTTTATTTTTTTATTATTTTTAACGACGCTTGAGGGGGTCAGGGGATTAGCAACGCCACTAGGCCTTAGCATAAATAGTTTGAGGGTTTAGGGTTTACAGTTTAGGGTTTAGGGTTTATCAGTTAAGGGTTTAGGGTCTAGGATTTGTGGTTTAGGGTTAAGGTTAGGGTTTAGGGTTTAGGGTTTTGGATTTAGGGTTTCAGGTTTCTGGTTTTGGATTTAGTGTTGAGGGTTGGGTTTATGGTTATTATTTTGGGTTTAGAGTTTAGGATTTAGGGTTTAGGATTTATGGTTTAGGGTTAGGGTTTAGAGTTTAGGGTTTAAGGTTTTAAGTTTAAGATATAAGGTTTATGGTTTAGGGTTTAGGGTTTAGAGTTTAGAGTTTAGTGTTTAGTGTTTAGGGTTTAGGGTTTAGGGTTTAGGGTTTAGGATTTAGGGTTAATGGTTTATGGTTTATGGTTTATGGTTTAGGGTGTAGGGTTTAGGGTTTAGGGTTTAGGTTTTAGTGTTTGGAGTTTTGGGTTCTGGGTTTACGGTTTAGTGTTTAGGGTTTAGGATTTTGAATTTAGGATTTAGGTTTTAGGGTTCATGGTTTAGGGTTTTGTGTTAGTGTTTAGGATTAATGGTTTAGGGCTAGGTTTTACCTTTTAGGGTTTAGGGGTTAGGGTTTGAGGTTAGGGTTTAGGGTTTACGGTTTGGGATTTGGGGTTTACGGTTTAGTGTTTAAGGTTTATGGTTTAGTGTTTAGGGTTTAGAGTTTAGCATTTTAGGTTTAGGGTTTAGGATTTAGGGTTTCAGGTTTTGGGTTTAGGATTTAGGGTTTAGGATTTAAGATTTAGGGTTTGGGTTTAGAGTTTAGGATTTAGGTTTTAGGGTTTTGAATTTAGGATTTAAGGTTTAGGGTTTAGGGTTAGGATTGAGGATTCATGGTTTAGGGCTAGGGTTTAGGGTTTAGGATTTATGGTTTAGGGTTTAGAGTTTAACATTCAGGGTTTAGTGTTTAGGGTTTATGATTTAGGGTTTAGAGTTTAGGGCTTAAGGATTTAGGGTTTAAGGTTAGGGTTTAGGGTTTAGGATTTAGGATTTACGGTTTGGGGTTAGGGTTTAGGGTTTAGGATTTAGGGTTTAATGTTTTGAGTTGAGGATTTATGGTTTAGGGTTCATGGGTTATGTTTTAGGTTTAGGGTTCATGGTTTATGTTTTAGGTTTAGGGTTTAGGATTTAGCATTAGGGTTTAGGATTTAGGGTTAAGGGTTTAGGGTTTAGTGTTTAGGGTTTAAGGTTTTGAGTTTAGGGTTTAGAGTTTAGTATTTAGAGTTTAGGGTTTATAGTTTAGGGTTTAGGGTTAGGCTTGACGACTTTTTTTATTTTTTTATTTTTTTTAACGACGCTTGTGGGGTCAGGGGATTAGCAACGCCACCAGGCCTTGGCATAAATAACTTAAGGGTTTAGGGTTTAGGGTTTATCAGTTATGTGTTTAGGGTTTAGAGTTTAGGGTTTTAGGTTTAGGATCTAGGATTTTTAGTTTAGGGTTAAGGTTAGGCTTTAGGCTTTAGGGTTTTAGATTTAGGGTTTCAAGTTTCGAGTTTAGGATTTAGGGTTGGGTTTATGGTTTATGGTTTATGGTTTTGGGTTTAGAGTTTAAGATTTATTGTTTAGGGTTTAGGATTTAGGGTTAGGGTTTAGGGTTTAGGGTTTTGAGTTTAAGATATAAGGTTTATGGTTTAGGGTATAGTGTTTAGAGTTTAGAGTTTAGCATTTCGGGTTTAGGGTTTAGCATTGTAGGTTTAGGATTCAGGATTTAGGATTTCAGGTTTTGGGTTTAGGGTTTAGGATTTAAGATTTAGGGTTTGGGTTTAGGGGTTACGATTTAGGTTTTAGGGTTTTGAGTTTAGGATTTAGGATTTAGGATTTAGGGTTAGGGTTTAGGATTAATGGTTCAGGGCTAGGGTTTAGGGTTTATGATTTAGGGTTTAAGGTTTTTTTTTTTTTTTGTTAATTGAACGACCCTTGGAGGGGTCAGGGGCTTAGCAACACCCCCAGGCCTTAACATAAATAAATCCAATAAAGAAATACATGGAGGGCGACATAAACCTAACCTCCGATCCTATGGTGGTTCATAAGTCGACCTACCTACTAAGGTTAGTCTACTCATCCCCATACTAGAAAGAAAACCTAGAGCTAAGCACCTAAGGAGAGGACTCCTTTTAATACAAAGATACTAGGAAAATAAATAAGGGAGACTCTCCCCTTACAAAGGAAGAATAAAGGAAAGACCTATTCAAAACAACTATACCTAGTTAAGACATAGTCCAATTGAAAAGGATATTGACAAAAAACAATGAGAGCCAGTCATGGAGGTTTTTTAATCCTTTTCAGTTTCTTTCTTCTGAAACTTTAGACTCCCATTTTCTCGAGAATATAGCTACCTCTTGCTGCATTTGGCAATTGGTTGTGAGTGTAATAATGTTGAATAATATCTTGTATGTTTGGATAGGAAATCTGCAGTACTATTGGCCTCTCTGTAAGTATGCACGCATTGGAAGAATTCGCATTGGTTAACAAGGATTTGGAGTTCCTGTACAAACCTTTGAATCCTCCAAGGAGGAATAGAAGTCTGCAATAGCCACCTAGTTAACAACTCAGAATCCACTTCGAGAATAATGTTGTTGTATCCATGCTGAATGCACCAATTCAGACCGTGACTGGCAGCTTGAATTTATGCCTGATTATTGGTTCCCTCTCCAAGAGGTATAGCAAATGCATATATGATATCTCCATGTTCATCTCGCAAAATGCCCCCCCCCTCCAATCTTCCCCGGATTGTGCAAGGCACTACCATCAGTGTTAAGTTTATACCTGTTAGGAGGGGGTGTTTTCCAGATTACTGAAGTGATTTTAACCTCATGCTTGCAGCTTTCTACCAAATCCACCAGTTCTGTCCACTTTGGAGGCCACTGGATGTATGTATATGCAGTGTTGAACAGCTGGAGCATGTCTTTGAGGACCATGTATTTGACTCTGTTGATGCTGGACTTCTTGTCCCCATACTTTGTTGTACATCTATTCTTCCACAGGTTCCAGCATACCACAATGGGAAGTGTTTGGATAAGGGTCTTGTAAGCTTCATTTTTACTTTGGTGATCACCCCAACTCAATAACCTGTTGTTCAACGTGGACTGCTGGACAGTAACCCCTATAGTACTGGAAAAGAATTTCCAAATATGAGCTGCAAAATGGCCTTGATTGAAGATGTGATCCACATCATCCGACCCTTGTTGAATACAACAGACGCACTTCACTGGCTCCACCCCAGAGGTTGCCAAAGTTTCATTGGTTGGCAATTTGTTTCTTAATGCTCTCCAAACGAGAAAGGACATTTTGAAGGGGATACTCTTATGCCAAATCAATGAGTTGATCACTGTCTTATTCTTCCTATTTCTGCAAATTTCCCAGGGTGAGGCACATGAGAATTTTCCAGAGTCATTAGGCTTCCAAACTGCTGTGTCTTTAACTCCTTGTTGGTATTGAAAATTGGTGCTCAAGATGTGAGGAATGAGCAGTGGTGGGACTTGCTGTCTCAGCTTTCTTTCGTTCCATTTTCCATTGTCAAGAAAGTGAGCAATAGTGGCATTATTAAGGCTGGAAATACTAGTGCTATAATTAGCTAACGCTCCCTTCCCTAGCCAATCATCCCACCTAAAGGAACAACTTCCCGAATTAATTTTCCATGTGATATGATCCTCCACTTTGCTCTTATTCTTCATCATGTACCTCCACACTAGAGATTGACCAGTATCCACCTTCTTTGCAGCTGGGTTGGCTCTCTGGCAGTATATGGATTTAAGGAATTGACCCCATAGTGAAGATTTAGTCCTGAAACTCCACCATTGCTTATATTGTAAAGAAGTGCATATATCTGTGAGCATTCTGATTCCAGCACCTCCTTCTGCATAAGGCAGGCTCATGGTTTCAAGTGATGCCCAATGATACTTCCTCTTGTCCTGTTCTCTTACCCAGAAAAAATCTGCAATAATAGACTCTATGTATTTGATAGTAGTATTGGGAGGTGAGACTGCAACCATTATGTGGATAGGTATGGACTGTAGAGCATGCTTGACCAGAGTAATTTTGCCTCCAAAATTGAGTAGTCTTGCTTGCCATCCACAAATCTTTTTGGAAACTTTCTCAACTAGTTGGGTACTATATATGATCCTTTGTCTACCATTATAGAGAGGACATCCAAGATAAGTAATTGGACTGCCCTTCTGAGAAAAACCAGTGACCTCTTGGATGTTGTTGATGGTGTCTTGGGAGGTGTTATATGGAACCATAAAGTGACTTTTCTCTTTGTTAATAAGCTGATCCGAGGTATGCTCATATTCTTCCAAGGTTTTCATGATGAGCTTCATAGAGTGTTTATCAGTTGAAGTGAAGATAATAACATCATCTACAAAACTTAAGTGATTGATCTGGGGACCTTTGGGCTCCATGTTAAACCCTCTATACATATGATTCTGACGAATAGAGTTAAGCATTCGTGAAAGAACCTCCGCACCTAAAATAAATAGGGCCGAAGATAACGGATCGCCTTGCTTAAGGCCTCTAGTTGAATGGAAGAAACCATGTATGTGACCATTAATAATGATTGAATACCAATTGTTGCTCATGATTCTCCAAATCATATCTATGAAGAATTCCCCAAAACCAAACCTCCTCAACACCAAACAATTAAATGACCAAGACACTCTGTCATATGCCTTGGTCATGTCCAATTTGATTACAACATTGTCTCCCTCTTTGGGTCTCTTTGTGCCATGGGTGATTTCCTGTGCAAGCATGATGTTTTATGTGATGCTCCTTCCCTTTACGAACCCTGAGTGATTATCTGATATGAGCAGTGGAATAATATCAGCTAGTCTCATGCTTATGAGTTTGGAGATGATCTTATTTGAGAAATTAATGAGACTAATGGGCCTGAGATCAGTAAATCTGGTCGGCTGTTCAGTTTTGGGAAGCATAACTAAGCAGACATGTGATATAAACTTAGGCATAGTGTGACCACAAAAGAAAGACTGTACTGCTGCTAGCAGGTCTTCTTTAATGATGTTCCAACATGTTTGATAGAACTTGCCCCCTATACCATCCGGACCTGGTGCTGAAGTTGGATTCATAGCAAACACCACTTGTTTTAGTTCTTCCATAGTAGGCATTTCCTGCAGCTTCTGGTTCTATTCAGGAGTGACTAAGGTAGGCAAGTGTTGAAGAATTTTGTCTTCTATTCTGCTATTCTGTCCTGTGAACATTTTCTGAAAATATTCACAAGCTGCTTGTGCAATCTGATCATCCCCTTGTATCCATACATCAGTGCCTGTACAGATTCTGTGCAGAAATAGTCTTCTTCTTCTTCCCCTCATCAAGGCATGGAAATATTTGGTGTTGGCATCCCCTTCTTTAAACCATTGAAGTTGAGCTTTCTGTTTGAGAATAGATTCTTCCAGCTTCAAATATCTAATATAGTTAGCATTCATAAGATGTAGATGTTGTCTAAGAATTTCAGTGTTATTGGTCAGCAGTTCTTCCTCAGCTTTCCGAATTGTCTCTTCAAACTCCTTCACTTTAGAATAGATATCTCCATATTCTTTCTTTGACCAGTTGCTAAGGGTGTTGGTTAGCCTCTTCAGTTTCTGATGTAATTGCCTCATAGGGGTACCAGTGACCTCCCTATCCCAGCACTTTTGAACAGTCTCCATAAAATTTTCATTGTCAACCCAAAAATGTAAGAACTTGAAATACTTGGTATGACTTCCAGAATTCCTAGCCATCTCCATCAATAGAGGACTGTGGTCAGATACCACTGAAGACAGATGCTCAATAGTAGTTTGAGGCATAACCTCTAACCATTTATCGTTAACCATGGACCTATCTAACCTTTTCCATACTCTAGCTTGTGCAGCCCTTTGATTACACCATGTGAAAGGAAGCCCTGTATATCCGAGATCAGTCAGACCACAAACTTCTATCATACTTATAAACTCGAAACTCTTGTTCATGTTGTAAGGCATCCCCCCAACTTCTCCTCTATATTTGTGATGACATTAAAATCACCAATGGTACACGAAGGGATGTCCCTGCTAGCATAGTGCAGTAGTCTGTCCCACAGAGGCCTCCTCATATGATCCTTACATTTAGCATAAATAAAGGACACCATGAATTTCTCCGCGATATCAGAATGTTTGAATTCTCTTGTGATATGCTGCTCACTATTCTCAAGAATATTACCACTGATTTCATTAGACCAAAACAACCAGATTTTCCCATTTGGATTACTATCTGCATGGTCCATTTGAAGTTGAACTCTCACACTGTTGAGATGAGAATTGTCTGCAAAAGGTTCAAGGATAGCAATCATAGATAACTGATACATTTTCTTGAGTGTTTGAAGTCTCTCTAAAGAACTTTGGGTGTTGATACTCCTAACATTCCAACAAATGGCTTTAATCATTAAAAACCTTTTGATTTGGACCTTCTGATGGGTCTGCTGGAATTAGCAGAAGTATTGATGGTAGCCTGTTGTTTGGTTTGCCTGCCTTGCTTCCTACCTCTTGGGGATAGACCTTGCTGTTCTGTGAGTTCCTGCACCTCCTCTGTCCATGCATCATTAAAAGTGGATCCAAATGCTCTAATGAGATGATTACTAGTTTCTTCTTCCTCTTCATCATATTCATCAATGGACTGATTGTCAGGATCCAACTCATATTCTGAGTTCAAAACCCCATAATCATCTTGTATTGGTCTACCCTTTTTGACCTTGTTTGTAGCTTGTTCCTCTGATTGTTGGCCCTTGTCTGTTAAACCCTATTCCTGCTCATTACTTTTTTGCTGCCTCTTTTTTATAGCCTCTCTTTTCTTTTTGCTCAACCTTGCTCCTGATTTATTATTGGTCCTGTTTTCCTGTTGTTCTGTTTCAGCAGTCATACCATGCTCTTCCTGACTATCCTGTTGTCCAGCTTTCTTTTGATTAGATATAGGGGTAGCAGTGGCTCTAGAGTCAGTTCTATGGTCTTTATCCACAACCTCATGCAGAACATGAGTCAATTCCCTCCCACCTTTGGATATCCTATCCTGCAGGTTAGTGTGTATCTCCTGTACCCTCCCTTCCATACCTCCAACAGCTTCTTCATCAACAATAATAACAACATTATCAAGGGGTTCAAAGGATGCGAGTATAGAGTCAATACCTTTGGTTTTGTTGTTTTCGGTGGCTGTAACCTGATTTTTTTGGTGAATTATTTTATTGTGAGAATGTAATAATGGTAGGTCATTGTCTGACCCTTGTATTGCATGCTTTCCTTGGCTTGAAGTTTTGTTGTTGTTACCTTCTTCATCACTGCATGTACCTTATGACTCTTATACTTCTAGGTTAATATAATTATTATGAGTTTGAGTTGTAGAAAGTATACCTGTTGGTGCTGGTTCCTGTTGCTTGTTGTCTTTAGTCCCTTTATGTTGAGGTGAGACAGGTCTCCATGCAGTTTTGGAGTTGGATTGTTCCTAATTTCTGCTTTGCCTCCTTTTTTGTGTCTGCCATTGCTCTTCGTGGTCACCTGTGTCCAGTTTTTGTTGATTTTGTACCTAGTTAGTTGGTTCTTGTTGTTGACCTATAGGTTGGTTTTTTTCTTGAACATTCTTTCGAATCTCTTCAGGTCTGTAATCTCTCGTTTGAACTGTTTGTTGCTGAGCCTGCGCACCTGTGATTATCTCTGATTTACCCTTGTCCTGTGTTTGAATAATTCTAGTGTTTCCTCTCTCTTGTTCACCCTTGGTCTTGCTCTTTTTTTTAGTCTCCATTTCTTTCCTCCTTTTGAAATCCTCATCCCTTCTCTTGACAGTACATACATTATCCACATGCCCTTGATGCTTACAGTACCTACAATATTCAGGGATTCCTTCATATTGAATTTTTTGCCATCTCCCTTTGTTGGGATCAGAATTCTTAAATCCAACCCATACATGCGGAGGTCTTTCCTTGGTGAGATCAATTTGGATTTTCACTCTAGCCATGCTGCCTCTAGTTTTTTGGGAAGATGGTGAATCAAGATACAAAACCTTACCAATGGAACTCAAAATAGTCGTCAATAGGATCTTATTGTAGCAATGCCATGGGATTTCAGGTAAGGCTACCTATATGGGAACTATAGGGGTTTCCTCTTCTGGTGTAAAATTCAGAGTCCAAGCTTGAATTCTCATTAGTTGACCTTCAATACTCATCCTTTGTTTAGTCCAAACCGTAACATAATCAAACTCATTATTAAGATCAATATACACATGTCTAGAGTTAAAATGAGTTATTTTCACCCCTCTAGTCAACTGAGTTTGGAGGGTGAAGCTTTTCCTAACCATTTCCATTTTGGGCATGGTGTTGGTGAATTTGCCCACTAGAGTGTGTTTACAACTTTCAGCCAATTTAACATTATAATCAGCCTCTTCTAACAGCACAGCAGGCAACCCCTGTCTTGTAGTGTGTACAGGATTGTCCAACACAATAGGGGTTTCATTCTTCGACTAATTATATCTTAACCAAGCAGCAAAGGATTGTACAATAGTGAATGGAGCAGGTCCAGGACCAGAGTCCTGTTTAGCATTATTTTGAGGCTGACCTTGTTGTTGACTGTTCGGGTGTTTCGCATTGCCTGGAGCTTCACTATTGTTAACCTGGTTATCAACCTTCCTATTCGTTTGCAAATTTTGATCATACCTGGCATAATTGTTAGAGATCCTAGGGAAGTTGTTCTGATATTCCACACTAGTTCTATTGTTGTCCTGTTGAGGTCTACTAGCTCTTCCATGTTGGTTTATAGTCTTCTTCTGATTCTTTTGCCCCTCCTTGTCATTGTGTTCCTGATTGCTTTTCTGTTTGGACAATTCAGCAGTTCTAATGATTTTCTCATTTACCCGATTGTGTAAATGAGCCTCACTGTTAGTAACATCAGTTTGGATAATATTTTTGTTAATTGGATTACCTGTCTGCACCTCTTTGCCTTTAGGTTGCTGGTTTTGACTTGTTTGTTTATTACTCTGCTGCTGATCCGCTCAGCTTTCTCCATGGACTTGTCCTGATTTGTGCCCTGCATCACACAAGGAATAGGAATTGGAGTTATGCTCATTGAGTTACCTGTAATTCCAAAGGAAAAATTCGATGATTGAGCTTCTTCAGATAAGTTTTTTGAGGCCTGTCTCTCAGTGATCTGATCGTTGGTCTGTTGTTCATTCAACTTCATTTTCTATATTAGAATTGCTTCCTCTTGCAGTGTTCTTGCCCCTGTTGGATGCATTACATCCAATTGGCTATTGTGACCTGCAGATAGAGCTAGTAATGAATCATTCCTATCAGAATTTTGATCATTTCGATTTGTTCCTTTGTTCAAGTTCATCACAGATTCAGCTGGTTGGATTGATTGGTTGTTGTTTGTGTTTCCTCCATCCAAATTGCTTGAAATGTCTGAGAGATGAGTGTCCAGTGGAGGGAATTGGTTTACATTCCCAATTTTTCCATAAACTTCGGTGGTCTGAGTTCTATTTTTGCCAGAAATTACCTCACCGGCGATTCCACCGTCCATTTTGCTTGAAATTTTTGTGAGATGAACCTCATCATGGGGGGAGTAATCCCCACTGGTTGAATCATTATGAACTTGACTAGAAGTTGCTCAAATTTGGGGGCGCGTTTCCGGCGATTCGGTCTCGACTCTCACAGAAATCGCCTCTTGATTGCTATTGATTGGGAAGGTGGAATCAATTATTTTTTTGCTATGTTGTAGATCAAGAATAGTAGATTCCATATATCCAATCACTTTTCCACGAATCAACGTATTAACTCCTGTGGAAATAATTTTTCGCGTTCCTTCTAACTCTTTAACCGAAATTGTTGTGCTGATCGCGTCTAAACTTTGAGAATTCTTGGAGTTGTGGGATGAACTGGAGAAAGTGGTTGGGTGGGTTTTGTTGCTAACGTTCAGGCGCTCCGATTGAGCTTCATCTGGTGGTCTGGGGAGCTCTGTCGGCGGCTCACGCGCCATTCCGGCATGGCGAGTAGTGGGTGAAGTTATAGCCGTTATTAGCTAAGTGTTGAGAGCATTTTCCTTTTTTGAGAACTAGAGAGAGAAAAAAATTCGGAAAATGAAGATGCGATGGGTTTAAGGTTTAGAGTTTAGGAATTAGGGTTTAGGATTTAGCATTCAGGGTTTAGGGTTTAGGATTTAGGGTTTAGAGTTTAGGGCTTAGTATTTAGGGTTTAAGGTTAGGGTTTAGGGTTTTGAGTTTAGGTTTAAGGATTTAGGGTTTAGGGTTTAGGATTTAGGATTTATGGTTTGGTTTTAGGGTTTAGGGTTTAGGATTTAGGGTTTAGGGTTTAGGGTTCATGGTTTATGGTTTAGGTTTAGGGTTTGGGATTAATGGCTTAGGGCTACAGTTTAGGGTTTAATTTTTAGGGTTTAGTTTTTAGAGTTTAGGGTTTGGCATTAGTTTTTTGTTTTTTTTAACGACCCTTGGGTGGGTCAGGGGCTTAGCAACACCCCCAGGCCTTAGCATAAATAAAAACAAATTAAGTACAAGGAGGGGGACATAACACCTTACCTCCGATCCTATGGTGGTTCAAGAGTTGACTTTCCTACTAAGGTCACTCAACTCATCCCCATGCTAGAAAGGTCAAACCTAGCACTAAGCACCTAAGGAGAGGACCCCTCTCCATACAAAGTAGCTAGGAAAGCGTAAATCAGGGAGACTCTCCCCTTACAAAGGAAAGGAGAAAATAAATAAAATAAAAAATAAAATAAAAGGCCTATTCAAAGAAACTATACCTATTCTAGCCATAGTCAAATTGAAAAGACTGAATTATAAATCAAGGAGGCTTTTTGATTCTTTTCAGTTTCCTTCTTCTGAAGTTGATCATGCCCATCTTCTCCAATAAGTAGCTTCCTTTAATTGGAACCGAAAGTTGGTTGAGAGTGTAAAACAATTGAGGAATGTCTTTCTTGTGGCTCAATTTGGCTAGAACGTCAGCAGTGGTGTTGGCTTCCCTATAAGTATGCAAGCATTGAAATGATTCCATCTTTTGAATGAGATTCTGCAGCTCCTTAACGTATTCTTGAAGCTTCCATGGAGGATTGATATTAAGGTTTATCCAATGAGTGAGAAGTTCCGAATCCACTTCCAACACAACCCTCCTATAGCCTTGTTGATAGCACCAATTTAATCCAAACACTGCTCCTTGGACCTCTGCCTGATTGTTGGAGCCAGTACCAAGGGGTACTGTGAAAGAAAATATAAGGTCCCCTGCCTGATCCCTAAGAATGCCACCCCTCCTATGCTGCCAGGGTTAGCTAACGCACTGCCATCCGTGTTCAATTTGCAGTAGTTAGCAGGTGGTTTATTCCAGATGTCTGGCTTGACTCCTACTTCATGGGAGCATTGTTGAACGTAGCTGATCAGTTCAGGCCAGGAACTAGGCCATTGCAGATATGGGAAAATAGAATTGAGAAGAAGAGAAGTGTCTTTGAAGATCATGAACTTGACTCTTGTGCTACTCGACTGTTTCCCTCCATATTTATCTTAGCACCTGTTCTTCCAAAGGTTCCAGCTGATGATAATAGGCATTGCATGGTAAAGAAGTTTTTGAACTTCATTTGTATGCTCCTTGGTCCACCATCTCATGATCAGATTCTTCAAAGGAATCCTGTCCTGCCTAACTCCCAATATAGCTGAATGATATTGCCAAATGTGATTAGCAAAATGTCCCGACACAAAGATGTGGTCAATCGTATCCCAGCCAGCCTTGATACAGCAGGAACACTTAACAGGGGGGACTTCAAAGGTAGTTGTTTTGTCATTAGTAGGCAATTTCCCTCTCAAGGCTGTCCATAAAAGAAATGAAACCTTGAAGGGAATGTATTTGTGCCAAATATAATTATACAACTTACTTTTGGGCCTTTTGGTTCTGATGCTTTCCCATGTAGAAGCACACGTGGATTTCCCATTATCAGTAAGTTTCCAGATAGGTTGGTCTGCAACAGCTTCTTGAAACTGAAACTGTATATTCAAAATCTTTGGGACCATCAAGGGAGGAGCATGTTGTCTAATCATAGTTTCATTTCACCCTCCATTAAGCATGTATTGAGAGACAGTGTTGTTGTTGAGACGATTGCTTTCATTGGTATGATAAGCAAGAGGGCCTTCCCCTAGCCAATCATCCCACCAAAAGCTGCAAGTACTAGAATTAATTTTCCACATGATGTGCTCTTCATCCAGAGCTTTGTTTTGGGTCATATATTTCCAAACCAGTGATTGTCCCGTATCCCACTTCTTGGCTACTGGATTATCTCTTTGACAATACTTGGCCCTGGTGAATTGCCCCCATAAGGAATCAGTACTTCTAAAGTGCCACCACTGTTTATATTGAAGGGAAATGCATATATCATTAAGATGTCTTACCCCCAGACCCCCTTCATCATGGGGAAAAGTGATGTTCTCCCAGGAAGCCCAATGGTATTTTTTCTTATCTTTTTCTCTTCCCCAGAAGAAATCTGCAGTAAGTCTTTTGATGTAATGAAGGGTGGTTTTGGGAGGTGAAATAGCAGCCATGGTGTGAATGGGAATGGAGTGAAGGACATGCTTCACTAGAGTTAATCTGCCCCCAAAATTCAACATCTTAACTTACCACCCACTAATCCTTTTAACTATCTTATCCACCAAATGAGAGTTGTATATAATTCTCTGCCCCCCTATGTACAGAGGACATCCCAGATAGTTAATGGGACTGTCCTTCTGTGTAAAACCAGACTCCTCCTTAATCATTTCAGCAATGCCTTGGGGGGAATCAACAGGGAGCATGAAGTGGCTCTTATCTCTATTAATAAGCTGATCAGACACTTGCTTATAAGTAATCAGAGTCTTCATAATAAGCTGAATAACAAGTCTTTTGCCAGAGGTAAATATAATAACATCATCAGCAAAGCTAAGATGGTTTATTTGAGGACCTCTAGGTTCCATGTGAAATCCTTGATAATTTTGATTCAAATAAAGGTTATTCAGCATCCTTGACAAAACTTCAGCTCCTAAAATAAATAGGGCTGGAGACAAAGGATCACCTTGTTTCAAACCTCTAGTCGAGTGGAAAAAACCATGCCTGGCCCCATTAACGATAACAGAGTACCAGTTGCTGCTCATAATCCTCCAGATCATGTCAATGAAAAACTCATTAAAACCCATTTTCCTCATGACCAAGCAAGTGTAAGCCCTGACACTCTATCATATGCCTTGGCCATTTCTAACTTAATAACTACATTATCCCCCTCCTTGGGTTTCTTGATGCCATGAATGATTTCCTGAGCCAACATAATATTTTCAGAAATACTTCTGCCTCTTACAAACCCACTCTGATTTTCTGAGATAAGATTGGACAAGATGGGAGCAAGTCTGATACTAGGAAGCTTGGAAATAATCTTATTTGAAAAGTTGCTCAAACTTATAGGCCTGAATTCCGAAAGTTTGTTGGGATGATCAATCTTGGTCAGAAAAATCAGACATGCATGAGACATGTATTTAGGCATATTGTGCCCACAAAAGAAGGCTAACACAGCTCTGAATAGGTCTTCTTTGATGATTTCCCAACACACCTAAAAAAAAATTCCATTCATACCATCAGGTCCTGCTGCTGAATTAGGATTCATGGCAAACACCACCTGTTTCAATTCTTCAATAGTAGGATCATCTTTCAGAGTCTGGTTTTGTTCCTCTGTGACTATTCTAGGGATACATTGAATAATCTCCTCATTGATGTTATCTTGGTGTGTTGTGAAAATGTTTTGGAAATGCTCACAGGCAGCCCTGGCAATGTTAGCATCTCCTTGTATCCATTCTCCATTTTCATTACTGATCTGATGAATGAATAACTTCCTCCCTCTTCCTCTCATAAGAGCATGAAAGTATTTCGTATTAGCATCTCCCTCCCTGAACCACTGAAGTTGAGTCTTCTGTTTAAGAATATCAGCCTCCATTTTCAGATATTTAATGTATTCAGCATTAGCACATTGGAGCTTAGTTCTGTTATTAGCAGTGTTGTTTTGTAGCACCTCAGTTTCTGCATTTTTAACCTTTTCTTCAAACTCTTTCACAGTCGCAAAGATATCCGCATATTCTCTTTTAGACCAAAAACTGAGAGTAGAAGCCAGTCTCTTCATCTTTTGATGTAGACACCACATGGGATCCCCTGTACCCTCTCTTTCCCAACATCATTGAACAGCGCTCATGAATGTTTCATTATCCACCCATAAATTCAGAAACTTGAAGTATTTGATAGTGTGTTCCTGTTTGTCAATCATTTCCAGTAACAAAGGACTGTGATCAGACCCTACTGAGGGAGGGTGTGTGATAACAGTCTGAGGCATCTTTTCTAACCAAAGATCATTAACCATGGCCCTATCAAGTCTCTTCCACACTCTAGCTTCTTCAGCCCTGTTGTTGCACCAAGTAAATTGGGAACCACTGTACCCCAGGTCAACCAGCCCACTTGCTTCTATCACACTGATGAATTCAAACCTCTTGTTCATGTTGTAAGGAATTCCCCCCTTCTTTTCATCAATAGAAGTGATCACACTGAAATCACCCATAGTGCACCAAGGAGTCTTCATAGTGGACAGATGAATGAATTTGTCCCACAAAGGCCTTCTAAGCTCATCCTTACACTTGGCATAAACAAATGTGATCATGAATTTCTCAGGATTCCCTGGGTGTTTCATCTCACAGGTCACATGTTGTTCATCAGCTTCTAGGATGTTACAGTCATAGTCAATAGTCCAAAAAATCCAAATCTTACCATTTTGGTTTGAGAAGGCATTGTCCATATTGAGTTGAAGTCTGCAGATGTTTAGTTGGGAGTTATCAGAGAAAGGTTCAAGAATTGCAATCATAGAGAGATTGTACATTTTCTTGAGGTTTTGGACTCTTTCCAAGGATCCTTTGGTATTAATACTCCTAGTATTCCAACAAATGGCTTTAATCATTAAAAACCTTTGCTTTTGGACCTAGTGTTGGGTCTGCTAGAGTTAGCAGATGTGCTAATAGAGGCTTGTCTGGCTTGCTGTCTGACTTGTTTTCTCCCTCTAGGTGATAGACATTGTTGATCAGCAACTGTTTGGATTTCTGCCTGATACTCACTTTGGAAGGTGGATCCAAAGGCTTTAATCAGGTAAGCACTAGTCTCATCTCCATCCACATCATCTTCCTCTTCATTAAGAGATTGACTGTCTTCATCAAATTCATCCTCAGAGTTTAAAACATCATAATCTGATTTTTGGTTAGCCTTGCCTGTATTTTGCTGTTGATTCTGATTCCATGCGGCCCTTTTGCCCTGATCAATCTGCTGATTTCCTGCATTATTACCTTGTATCCCTGTTTCTACCTACTGCCTTCTCTTTATAGCTTGTCTCTTTTTCTTGCTCATTTTTCCTCTAGATTTATTATTTGGAGTTTTCTCTCCAAATTCTTCCTCAGTATTGTTACAGTCCTGAGTGCCTTCAATATCTGCTGATCCCTTCTTCTGCTGAATTTGGCTGCTGGTTTCATACCCATCACCGCCCTTCTGCTGTTTGTATTCTCGATGAACCTTTACCTGATCCATTGTACTGGCAACCTGTTTAGAAACACTTTTAGCAGTATCCTGAACCAGTGGGCCTTTTGATTTTCCTGCACATACTGGACTGCTTTGGCCTTGTGTTGAAAAGTTATTGCAGGGGCTCTAAGGTCACTACTAAGGTCATTGTGAACCCCCTCATGCATAACATGAGTCAAATTCCCCCCTTTGGATACCCCTTCCTGCAAGTTAGTTGGATTCTCCTGACACCCTCCAGCCATCCCTCCATAAACTTCATCAGAATTTTCAGCATCAACATCTATAACATGGGGGAAATGGGGTAATGGGAGAGATAAGTCAATACCTATGCTCTTGTTATTACTAATAGATATGACCTGATCTTTTTGCAAATTCATTTTAGTATGATTAGATTCTGCAGATGGGTTATCTTTTAACCCTTAGGTTGATTGCACTCCATGGTCTGATTTTCCATTGTTGGTGCTTCCCCCAGCAGTGTCTTCGTTAGGTTGTTCCTGCATTGTTAAGTCTGTATAATTATTATGAATAGGAATGTTAGATAATATACCTGTTGTGGAGGATGCCTGCTGCAGATTGGCTTTGGTTATCTTGTTTTGTGGTGATACAGGTCTCCATGCTGTTTTGGGAGGTACTTGTTCTTGATTTTTTGTATGTTTCCTTTTCTGAACTTGCCACTGCTCTTCTTGATCTGGAATTTCTTGGTCATGTTGATTCTGCTGTCCCTTCTTGGTTGCCTGCTGCTGATTTGTGTGTTGCTGTTGTACTTGATTTCTTTGGGTCTCACCATTCCAGTACTCCTTTTCTTGCATTATAGGCTGATGGCCTTGTGGCATTGTACCTGTTTCAGATATACCACTGCCTTGTCCACTCTTTGTTTTGTTTTGTTTTTCAATTTCCATTTCTTTCCTCCTTTTGAAATCCTCATCTCTCCTTTTAATAGTGCACAGATTGTCCATATGCCCTTGATGTTTACAATACATACAATAGTCTGGGATGCCTTCATATTGAATTATTTCCCATCTGCCTTTGTTTGGATCAGAATTCTTGAATCCCATCCAAATGTGAGGAGGTATTGCTTTGGTAAGGTCCACTTGGACCCTCACCCTAGCCATACTGCCTCTAGTCCTTTGTGAGGTCGGGGAGTCTAAATACATAACTTTTCCAATAGATTCCAGGACAGTAGTCAAAAGAACTTTATTGTAACAGTGCCATGGGAGTCCAGGTAAAGCAACCCAAATGGGAACTATAGGAGTTTCTTCTTCAGGTGTAAAATCAGGGGTCCAGGCCTGGATTCTCATTATTTGACCTTCTATACTCATCTTTTGCTTAGTCCTAACCGTAACATAATCAAATTCATTATCAAGGTCAATGTACACATGTCTAGAATTATAGTGACTAATTTTTACTCCCCATATTAGCTGGGTCTGAATGGTGAAACTCTTTCGAATCACCTCCATTTTGGGCATGGTATTGGTAAATTTGCCCACTAGAGTATATTTACAAAATTCAGCCAGCTTAATGCTATAATCAGTCTCTTCAAGAAGAACAACAGGTAATCCTTGTCTAGTAGTATGTATAGGATCATTCAAAACAATAGGGATTTCTTCTTTGGATTGATTGTACCTTAGACGAGCAGCAAAAGATTGAATGATGGTGAAGAGAGCTAGTTCAGGGACTCTGTCCTATTTCGTATTGTTTTGATCCTGACTTTGTTGTTGACCCTTTGATTGTTTTCCATTGTCATGAGTGATATCTTTGTTCACCTTGGTGACTGCATCTCTATTCCTTTGGAGATTAGAATCATACCTAGTGTAATTGTTGGATATCTTAGGGAAGTTGTTGTGGTAGTCCATGTTGGCTTTGTCATTGCTATCATAAGTGCTGCTTTTGCCTCCTTGTTGTTTTTTCTCCTTAGATTGCTCCTGCATTTTCTCTTTGTCTTTGTGACCTTGGGTTTGTACCTGTTTCGACACTTCAACAGTCCTACTGATGTGCTCATTTACCACATTGTGTATATGAGCCTCAGTGTTAGCAGTTAAGGGTTGATTATTAATTTTTGTAACAGAATTACCTGTCTGCATTTCTTGGTTTTTAGATTGCTCTACTTGGCCTGTTAGTTCCTTTCTTTGTTGCTGCGTTTGTCCAAGTTCACCAGTTGGCTTGTCCTGTATTGGTGTGACCTGCATAGCATATGTAATAGGACTTGGAGTTATGTTAGTGGAGTTACCGTTAATACCAAATGAAAAATTAGAAGAATGAGCTTCATCCGATGGATTCTCAGAGCTCAGAATCTTTGTGGGCTGATCATTGGCCTGCTGTCCCTCCAAACTCTTTTTCGGCATTGCATTGCCTCCGTCTTGTGAAGTTCTTGACCTTAACTGGGAGTTTGCATCTAATTAGATGTTAATTCCTACAGATGACTCTGGTAGTGAGCCACTTTCTTCAATGTTAAGCACATTTCGACTATTCCTTTCATTGACATTCTTTGAATAATCGGTAGATCGATTAACTTGATTGTCAATGATGTTTCCTCCATCAAGGTTGCTTGAATTCTCTGCGAAATGGATGTCTACATTAGGGAAGAAATTCACATTCCCAGATTTTTCATGAACTCCGGCGACCTTAGGTCGATTTACACCAGAATTCTCCCCGCCGGCGATTCCACCATCCATTTGGACTGAGATTTCTGTGAGATGTATGCCATCGTGAGGGGAGTAGTCCCCAGTGGTTGAATCAGTTCGAATTTGACCGGAAGTGGCTGGAATTTGACGGCGCGTCTCAGGCGATTCGTTCACGATTTTCGCTGAAATCGCCTCGCGATTGCTATGGATTGGGACGGTTTAATCAAATGATTTTTTTCTTTGTTGTAGATCGGGACTAGTATATTCCATGTGCCCTAACACTTTTCCATGATTCGATCCAGTAGCTTCTGTGGAAATGATTTTTCTAATTCCTTCCAGCTCCTTCTCTGAAAATGTTGTGTTGACCGCATCTATATCTTGCGATTTCGAGGAGCTATGGTATGTATATTGGGGTGTGAGTAACTGGGGTTTGTTGCCATTGCCATGGCACTCCGATTGACATTGGTTCGGTTGCCGGGGAGCTCCACCGAAGGCTCACACACAATTACGGTGGTGCGCGCGTCTATTGTGTAAGTAGTCGTTAGAGACTACTGCTGGAGCGCTTTTCTTAGTTAGAGCATTTAGAGAGAGAATTTTTTTTTAGAAATGAGGGTGCGGTGGCATTAGGGTTTAGGGTTTAGGGTTTAAAGTTTAGGGTTTAGTGTTTAGGGTTTAGTTTTTAGGGTTCAGGGTTTAAGGTTTAGCATTTAGCATTTAGGGTTTAGGGTTTAGAGTTTAGGTTTGAGGATTTAGGGTTTAGGGTTCAGGATTTAGGCTTTACGGTTTGGGTTTAGGATTTAGGGTTTAGTATTTAGGGTTTAGGGTTTTGAGTTGAGGATTTAGGGTTTAGCATTCATGGTTTATGGTTTAGGTTTAGGGTTTTGGATTAATGGCTTAGGGCTAGGGTTTAGGGTTTAAAATTATCATTTAGGGTTTAGGGTTTAGGGTTTAGGGTTTAGTGTTTAGGGTTTAGGGCTTAGGGTTTAGGGTTTAATATTTAGCATTTAGGGTTTAGGGTTTAATATTTAGCATTTAGGGTTTAGGGTTTAATATTTAGCATTTAGGGTTTAGGGTTTAGGGTTTAGGGTTTAGGAGCTTTAGAGTTTAGGATTTAGGGTTTAGGGTTTAGGGTTTAAGCTTTAGAGTTTAGAGTTTTGGGTTTTGGATTTAGGGTTTTGGGTTTTGGGTTTAGGGTTTTGGGTTTAGGGTTTAGGGCTTAGGGTTTACGGTTTAAGGTTTAGAGTTTAGGGTGTAAGGTTTGGGTGTAGGGTTTAATGATTTAGGGTTTAGGGTTTAAGGTTTATGGATTAATGGTTTAGGGTTAGGAATAGGGTTTAGGATCTAGAGTTTAGAGTTTAGAATTTAGGGTTTTGTGTTTTGTGTTTTGGGTTTAGGGTTTAGGGTTTACGGTTTTGGATTTAGGGTTTAGAGTTTAGTATTTAGAGTTTAGGGTTTATAGTTTAGGGTTTATGTTTAGGGTTTAGGAATAATGGTTTAGGGTTAGGCTTGACGTCTTTTTTTATTTTTTTTAACGACGCTTGGGGGTGTCAGGGGATTAGAAATGCCACCAAGCCTTAGCATAAATAGCTTGAGGGTTTAGTGTTTCGGGTTAGGCTTTACGATTTATGGTTTGGGAATTTGGGTTTAGGGTTTAGGGTTTAGGGTTTAGGGACTAGGATTTTGGGTTTAGGGTTAAGGTTAGGGTATAGGGTTTTGGATTTAGGTTTTCAGGTTTTGGGGTTAGGATTTAGGAGTAAGGGTTGGGTTTATAGTTTATGGTTTTGGGTTTAGTGTTTAGGATTTAGGGTTTAGGATTTAAGGTTTAGGATTTAGGGTTGATGGTTAGGGTTTAGGGTTTAGGGTTTTGAGTTTAAGATATAAGGTTTATGGTTGAGGGTTTAGGGTTTAGGTTTCATCAGTTAAGGGTTTAGGGTTTTGAGTTTAAGATATAAGGTTTATGGTTGAGGGTTTAGGGTTTAGGGTTTAGGGTTTAGGTTTCATCAGTTAAGGGTTTAGGGTTTAGGGTTTTGGGTCTAGGATTTCTAGTTTAGGGTTAAGGTTAAGGTTTAGGGTTAAGGCTAGGGTTTAGGGTTTCATGTTTTGGGTTTAGAATTTAGGCTTGAGGGTTGGGTTTATGGTTATTGTTTTGGGTTTAGAGTTTAGGATATAGGGTTTAGGATTTTGGGTTAGCATTTAGGGTTTAGGGTTTAGGGTTTTGGATTTAGGGTTAATGGTTTATGGTTTACGCTGTAGGGTTTAGGGTTTAGGTTTTAGGGTTTAGAGTTTTGGGTTTAAGGTTCTGAATTTAGGATTTAGGTTTTAGGGTTGATTGTTTAGGGTTTAGGGTTAGTGTTTAGGATTAATGGTTTAGGGCTACGTTTTACTTTTTATGGCTTAGTGTTTAGTGTTTGAGGTTTAGATTTTAGGGTTTAGGGTTTAGGGTTTAGCATTTTAGGTTTAGGGTTTAGGATTTAGAGTTTCAGGTTTTGGGTTTAGGATTTAAGATTTAGGGTTTAGGGTTTTGAATTTAGGATTTAAGGTTTAGGGGTTAGGGTTATGGTTTAGGATTAATGGTTTAGGGTTAGGGTTTACAGTGTAGGGTTTAGGGTTTAGGATTTAGGGTTTAGAGTTTAGAGTTTAGAAATTAGGGTTTAGGGTTTAGCATTTAGGGTTTAGTGTTTAGGGTTTAGGATTTGGGGATTAGAGTTTAGGGCTTAGGATTTAGGGTTTAAGGTTAGGGTTTATGGTTTCGAATTTAGATTTTTGGATTTAGGGTTTAGGATTTAGGGTTTAGGATTTTAAGTTGAGGATTTAGGGTTTAGGGTTCATGGTTTGTGTTTTAGGTTTAGGGTTTAGGATTAAAGGCTTATGGCTAGGGTTTAGGGTTTAATTTTTAGTGTTTAGGGTTTAGCATTAGTGTTTAAGATTTAGCATTTAAAGTTTAAGGTTTAGTGTTTAGGGTTCAGGGATTAGGGTTTAGGGTTTAGC
>JAJOOS010003485.1:0-72932 GCA_029582725.1 Solanum chiquidenum | reverse complement strand
TTATTTATATGATCTCCTGGGAGTAGCTGTTTCTTTTATAGATCAGTTGGCAGGGGCCTTGCCGACCGATGGCTTAATTTTAAGCCGAGATATACTTGTTTGATTTCTTTATTGCGTGTGGCTGCCATGCGCTAGTAGCAAATGGTTCAGCAGGGTCGGCTCGGGCCTGAGTTTTGGCATTAGGAGCCAGTTGCGCCCCTTGAGTTTGAGGTGTGACAGAAAGCTACCCATAGATGAAGAGCTACCATACCTTAATGGAGTTTTCCCATGAATTTGAGAAGAAAAAGCTTGATTCCTCAATCCTAGATTCAACCTTCTTCTACTTCTTCTTCGGAATTTTAAAGAGAGAACTTTCGGAGAAGATGGACTCTTTTGGTTTTGATTTTGGGTTTTAGTAATAATGAAGTAAATTGGGTGGTTAATGACTGAAAAATACTTATATTGGTGAATTAATACAAAATAAATCGACCCCATTTAAGAACTACCTAATTAGCAATTTACCAAAGAGCCCCTAACTAGGAAGCCTCTTCCCAGGGACCACGCCCATGTTCACGACCCATCAAGGGCACCAAAGCTCGTGATGGTGACCGTGGTTCCTTGAACAGTAGCCATCTTAACTTGGCAAGCCCCCCATGATGTGAAGGTAACCCCACGATCCTTCCCACGGTCTGTGGTCTTCACCACGAGCCGTGAAATGGCTCGTGAAGGGGAGCCTTCCTTGGGCAGATTTGGGGAGCTCACTGCCTCACCAACCACAGGTGGCACCACAAATCGTGGAGGGCACAACCAGTCGTGAAGGCCCTCGTTGTCATGGTGGGCTGTGACTAAGCGCATTTTTGTAGCCTTGGCCCCCTTGCCATGGCCCTCACCCAATTTCCTTGGCCCTTGTCCTTAACCCTTGACGTTAACCCTCACGTTTAGGTTCTATTTTAACCTAATAATTTCCGATGTGTTACAGTGGTACTCGGTGATACGCTGAATGTGAAAGTCACACTTGAACGAGTTCGCCAATTGAGCTTCAAACATCTAAAACCTAGAGCAAGAGAAAGGCGAGCTTAAGAGTAGTGGGCGATCTGCCTTATATGATCGGCGAGCCCGACTAATGTCGCCCAATACGTCACACATTGAGTTGTTTACCCAATTTTTGAAAATTTATAAATAGCCCAAAGTGGAGAAACATAGGACGAAATTCTTAAGTCTTGACCAATAATTAGAGAGAGAAACACTTGACCTTATGAAAAACACTTTCTAATTTTTGGAGTTTCTCAACTTTATTCTTAAAACTAAAAAATTGAAGTTGAATTCAAAGTTGGTTTACTTGAAATTGCTTAATTTCATGTTACCCATGGTAACTTTCATGAAAGGTATAACTTCGTTACGCTTCATGATGAGGGGCTAAAACTCCAAGATCTATGGGTGCAATTATGGGGTTGTGTGTTGATTTAATGAGTGGGTATTATGTTATGCTTTGTTTTGATGTTATTCATACATTGATTTGGGCTAATTAGTATAGGTTTAACTTATAGGTTAAGGTTTCAAACTTAGTTCCTAATTCAGATCTACGATTGATGCTTGAAAGTGATTGATTAAAGGGGGTAATTAGTCCTATACTTATAATTTAGGTTTGATATTTGTAACTTGCTTGAAATACAGGTAATTGGTAAGTTCTATTACCCTATTGCTGCATCAAAAAAGAGAATAGTATAAGGTTTGGGTTGTTTAATATAGCACATAGATGAGATTGAAAGGATGTTCTACGAAATGATGCGATGAGATCGAAAGAAGATTTGTGTCATTGAAGATGACCCAGCCTATCCATGAATATGCATCACTTTAGTGTAGAAAAATAATCTCTATATTGTAGACACGTAATTTTTGACCGAACATAAGGTTTTACACTTTTTTTATTTCTTAAATATTTCTTTTATGTTTAAGTTAGGTATTTTAGTTTTTGTCTTATTTTAATAAGTTTATTTAAAAGATTTGAAAATAACAAAAAATATAAATTTTCTTTAGGTTTTAAATTTTATTAAATCAGCTAGTATTTCTTAATTATATTTTTAGACTAGCTATTTGACTTTTCTTATATTTTATTAGTTCAAAATAATTAAGTTAATATTTTTATTTTTATTTTTATTATTATCATTATTATTATTTTAATTTATATATATAAAAAAAAACTTAAACTACACATACCCTTGCCCCACTACCCACTCACCTTCACCCCACTCACCCCACATTACCCCCACTCCCCACTTACCCCTATACCTATATACTACCACTACACATCAACACACATGACGACAACACCCACACACAGACGCACAAACCAAAGAAAGAAAAACAAAAAACCATCAGCAACAAAAAAAATACCACACAAACGTACAGAAAAATAAAGGAAAATAAAAGGAACACACACGCAGGAACAAAAAACAACATCAACCCAATACAACATTCGCGGTTTCAAGTTCGTGGTTCCTAATTATAGTCTTTTCTTCTCGTGAAATAAATTTCACAAGAGGTAACATTTAATTTTTATTGTATGATTTGATTTTCATAATTAGATAAAACTTGATTCCATTGTTATGAAGTTGCTCAAATTTTCTGTATATTTAATTTTAATATTATAATGTTGAAATATAATTGTTTAAATTTTACATATTTCTAAGTGATGATGATTTTTAGAATGTTCACACTATTTAGGGATAAGGGTCTGAAAAATAACCCAACTTTGGTCGAATTTGCTGTTGCGATACTAAACTTTTATGAGGACCTATTACCTCCCTAGGGTGAGGTGACACACCTTGTTCAAAAAACATAATTAACTTTCATTAATTTAAAGCAGAGACATATAGACAAATATTATCAAGTGTGATTCAAAGAAGACAATTATGTATTTAAATGTCAAGACCAAGAATGGGGTTACGCATCTAGGTTAAGACCAAATAAAAAGTTCAACAATAGAAATGCGAGTGAAACTGTAGCATGTAAAGATATATCCAAAAAATATTATAAAGTAAGTATAAGTCAATAAAAGCGACCGTGATAGAACCACGGGACTTGAGGGATACCTAATACCTTCCCCTCGGTCAACATAATTTTTACCCGAATTTCTAGTACGCAGACCATAATAAAGAGTCATTTCCTTTTGGTTAGGGATTAAAAAAAAAATGTGACTTGAAACACCATAACTCAATTCCAAGTGGCGACTCCGAAAAAATGAAAATAATCCCTAATTCAATACCTTCACTTTATTGGAAAAACCCTTTCTCCTCCGGTGTGAAAAAGGGGTGTGACATCTCTGCCGACTCCACTAGAGAATAACCACAATTCAAGCTTTATTATATTGTCTTTTACTAGATTTTTAATTATTTTTTAGATATATTATGTAAGATGGCCTAATGTGCTAGTTTTTGCTCATTTATCGCTTTTATATTGTTGAATTGTATTTAATTGACTTTCTCTTACTCAACCACTATTAGTCTCTAGTAACACTTCACTCATTCACAGGAATGCAATTATGCATCCTACTTTCTCTTGAGATAAAACTGGAGTGCCTTGACACCCAGTGAAGGATATTTAGTCACATATGTTAGGCGGGGTTGGACCAACAATGAAGTTGGAATTGCGCTGCTACCGATAAGTTGCCCCTCCCTGACTAGAATTGTCCACTCGGTTAAGTCTGTCTAGACACCTTCCCTTTCAAGTTCAAGCTTATAAAAATTGAATCATAGACATGGTTATTTTTAAAAGTCTCTGCTTATTTACATCATTTGCATTTGACTTAGTAAGCCTTGAAACAAGAATTGAGTCTGTCTAGGATAAGTATCCATCTCAACCACTTAGATGATATTCTATGCTACATGAAAATGCATTAGAAAGTCTTTATAAGTTGACCATTTTAGTGTGATTTGTAACACCACAGAAAAAAAATTGAGCTAAGACTCGAACACTTATTTGTAGTGAGAGAGATTTTTGGCAAGGAATTTAAAATTTCTTGAGTTTTAAGGTCACTAGACGTAGCACCCTGAGTTCCAAAAATAATCGAATTGGAAATAGCAAAATTTGAAAATTTTCAAGTTAAGCTAAGTATGAGTTTTGGGTCAACTACAAATGACCATAACTCTTATATAAGGATGATTTAGGTGTGCTACTAGATACCTTAGGAAACTTCTTTGAATTATATTTCCAACGCCACCGAGTTTACTAAATTTTGAGTTTGTATGTGGGAGATATGTCCATTCGAAGTTGGGCTGTCTAGATAAGGAAAGTCAAAACCGGATTTTAGAGGGGTATTTTGGTCTTTTTCTTATTCAATCATATTTAATTCATTTTTAGTAATAATTTGGGGGTATAATATGATTAGGTTCAGTTTTATAATCCTAATATACACCTAGGGTTTTAGTTGAGAGTTCAAGAAGAGAAAAGAAGAGAAAAGAGGAGAAAAGAGAAGAGGATCAAAGAGTTCGTCGAGAGTCTTGCATTTTGTTGCAGATTTTCGCCATGGGTTTAATCCCTAAAATGTATGTACGCTTCCATAGTGTTGGGTTCTTTTACCCACACGTCAATCAATATTTATTCAGTGTAATTTTGTTTTTGAAATTTAAGGATTTAAGTTCTTGATAAGTGTTCTTGAAGTTTCATTAAGTTTTGATTTAAGATTCTACTTGGGTAAACTTCAAACGACCATATGTCTTAGAATAGAAAGAGTTACGTGAGCCATAACCTATCCAATTAAAGGTATTTTAATCTACTTTCCAACGAAACCAATTTCGTGTCAATCCAATTTCTCAGTAAACAGTTATGAATATTTTAGTAACCTATACAGTGTTGTTACGAATTAGCCGATGGGAACATATTTAAAAGAGTCGTTTTTGTCTTTTTACCTCCAAGAAAACCATAAATGAATTTCTTGACTAATAAAAAGCTCAAAAGAATCAGATTTTCATCTTCACTAATGAAAATCATAATTCTTGGCCATAGAGATTTCAAGAAACTAATTCAAGAATCTCAAGAAAGATTTTCTTGATTGTTTACCTTTAAGATAGGGTTTCAAGGCTTCTAATCAAGTTCTTCTTCAAGATTCTTCAAGAATCTTGTTCTTCCAGGTATGTAAGGTTATCATAGTGTTGGACTAGTTCATCCTCACGGCCTACATCTACTTTCAGATCAGTAAAAGAGTAATCTATGATACTTTCCCTAGATTTGAGTATTCTTGAGATAAGTTGATTTTGAGTTCTTGAATTTATGTTTCTTTTAAAAGTTCTATTCGTAATTATCGAATAGCTATATTGTTATTGAAATCCTTCATATCATGAATCATAACTCTTGAATTTATAATTCAAATTCAAGAGAGAGTTAAGAATAGAGTTCACTGAAGCCTTTGAGTTCAATTGTGAATCCTTTGATATTCATCATCGATTTGAGTTAAGTTTTTAGTAAGTAAGTATGAGAATGATAAGAGTCGTATACATGAGTTCCTTATTGATATTTTGACCCTTGAGTCGAGTCGTTCATATTCATAACTCCCGCATGAACTTCATCAGTTTAGTACCTTTGAGAGGAGTAGTATCTTCAAGTTCTAAGTATTCAGTTCCTAATCCCCTATGAGATTATATTTATAATCATGGCACTATTACATGTTACCCATGAAGTCCTTGAGTTGAATTGTTCATGCCCATAATTCCACATGAACCCTATAAGTCGAATGGTCTTGAGATGAGAAGTATATTTGAGTCCTTGAGTTGAGTAGTTCATGCTTATAATTCCGCATGAACCCTCTGAGTTGAGCATTCTTGAAATGACTAGTATTAGTGAAGTTAGTGAGTTCCAAGTATTGAGATCTATCTATGGTTATTGAAAACCTTACATCGAGTCGTTCACGTCCATAATTCAACATGAACCATACTTTAAGAAGTCTTTTACAAATATTTTAACTTTGTTTTAAGATTTAAGTTTTGAGTTCAGTAAAGAGTAAAGTTTAAGCTCATTTCTTCAAAAGTATATGGGGACTATGTATTCCCAAAAGAGTTTAAAATGTTTTTACATTTAAATAAGAACGAAAAACTGAGATTTTCAAAAGAGGCTTTGAGCTAGTTTTTCAGTAAAGAGCCTTTGATCTGGTTTTTCAGTAAAGAGCCTTTGGGCTAGTTTTCAGTTAAAGAGTAAATGCTTTCATAATAAAGCAAGAGAGGAAATCTTGATTTCCAAGATAGCCTTTATGCTATGTTTTTGAGTAATTATCTCAAATCATAAAAAGAAGTATGTTTTAATCCTAAAGAGCTAGTATTATATTTTGGAAGTAGTATTGAGAACTGATATGGGGACGAGCTTGAGTTCAGATAACTCACGTCTCCATAAACCATATAGCCATCATGGGTAGAAAAGGGTCATACTTTTTAAATGAATCCTTTTCGCATAGACTAGTGGATCCACTTAGTAGTTCAAGTCCTATAGTTGTTGCAACATATAGGATGCGCTGGCAGCGTGAAGAAGATCGATGTATGATCACAATAGCTCTTATGTGATGGTTGTCGGTTAGAGAAACTCCCACAGTAGTATTTTGTATTTTTAAATATGTCAGATTATTTGTATTGTTACAAACATCTCAGAGTTATATGTATATTTCCATACACACAGAGTTGGTATCATGTTTTTAAGCAAATTTTCTTTATATTGCACATGTTTTAAATTGCTTTATATTGAAATGAGTTCAGTTATGTTGAGTTGAGTTAAGCCAGGTAAGTTCGTCAGTTTCTTTCAGATTCTTTTCAAGCCTCTATTATGTTTAGCATTCTAACTAGCATACTCGTACATTCCATGTACTGATGCCAGTTGACCTGCATCGTCTTATGATGCAGACGCAGGTAACCAGGATCATCATTCAGCGCTTGTTTGATTAGGTTGAGCACTTAAAGTCAGTTGGTGGGCCTCCTTGCTTACTGGAGAGCTCCTTTTTCATTTACTTCAGTAGTGTTTAGTTGTTTGGATGATCGAGGGTCTTGTCTCGATATCCATCTTAGTTATTAGAGGCTTCATAGATAGACAGTTGAGAACTGATATGGGGACGACCTTGAGTTCAGATAACTCACGTCTCCATAAACCATATAGCCATCATGGGTAGAAAAGGGTCATACTTTTTAAATGAATCCTTTTCGCATAGACTAGTGGATCCACTTAGTAGTTCAAGTCCTATAGTTGTTGCAACGTATAGGATGCGCTGGCAGCGTGAAGAAGATCAATGTATGATCACAATAGCTCTTATGTGATGGTTGTCGGTTAGAGAAACTCCCACAGTAGTATTTTGTATTTTTAAATATGTCAGATTATTTGTATTGTTACTGACATCTCAGAGTTATATGTATATTTGAATACACACAGAGTTGGTATCATGTTTTTAAGCAACTTTTCTTTATATTGCACATGTTTTAAATTATTTTATATTGAAATGAGTTCAGTTATGTTGAGTTGAGTTGAGCCAGGTAAGTTCGTCACTTTCTTTCAGATTCTTTTCAAGCCTATATTGTGTTTAGCATTCTAACTAGCATACTCGTACATTCCATGTACTGATGCCAGTTGACCTGTATCGTCTTATGATGGAGACACAGGTAACCAGGATCATCATCCAGCGCATGTTTGATTAGGTTGAGCACTTAAAGTCAGTTGGTTGGCCTCCTTGCTTACTGGAGAGCTCCTTTTTCATTTACTTCAGTAGTGTTCAGTTGTTTGGATGATCGAGGGTCTTGTCTCGATATCCATCTTAGTTATTAGAGGCTTCATAGATAGACAATTGAGAACTGATATGGGGACGAGCTTGAGTTCAGATAACTCACGTCTCCATAAACCATATAGCCATCATGGGTAGAAAAGGGTCATACTTTTTAAATGAATCCTTTTCGCATAGACTAGTGGATCCACTTAGTAGTTCAAGTCCTATAGTTTTTGCAAGGTATAGGATGCGCTGGCAGCGTGAAGAAGATCGATGTATGATCACAATAGCTCTTATGTGATGGTTGTCGGTTAGAGAAACTCCCACAGTAGTATTTTGTATTTTTAAATATGTCAGATTATTTGTATTGTTACAGACATCTCAGAGTTATATGTATATTTGCATACACACAGAGTTGGTATCATGTTTTTAAGCAACTTTTCTTTATATTGCACATGTTTTAAATTGTTTTATATTGAAATGAGTTCAGTTATGTTGAGTTTAGTTGAGCCAGGTAAGTTCGTCACTTTCTTTCAGATTCTATTCAAGCCTATATTGTGTTTAGCATTCTAACTAGCATACTCGTACATTCCATGTACTGATGACCTGTATCGTCTTATGATGTAGACGCAGGTAACCAGGATCATCATCCAGCGCATGTTTGATTAGGTTGAGCACTTAAAGTCAGTTGGTGCGCCTCCTTGCTTACTGGAGAGCTCATTTTTCATTTACTTCAGTAGTGTTCAGTTGTTTGGATGATCGAGGGTCTTGTCTCGATATGCATCTTAGTTATTAGAGGCTTCATAGATATACAGTTGAGAACTGATATGGGGACGAGCTTGAGTTCAGATAACTCATGTCTCCATACACCATATAGCCATCATGGGTAGAAAATGGTCATACTTTTTAAATGAATCCTTTTCGCATAGACTAGTGGATCCACTTAGTAGTTCAAGTCCTATAGTTTTTGCAAGGTATAGGATGCGCTGGCAGCGTGAAGAAGATCGATGTATGATCACAATAGCTCTTATGTGATGGTTGTCGGTTAGAGAAATTCCCACAATAGTATTTTGTATTTTTAAATATGTCAGATTATTTGTATTGATACAGACATCTCAGAGTTATATGTATATTTGCATACACACAGAGTTGGTATCATGTTTTTAAGCAACTTTTCTTTATATTGCACATGTTTTAAATTGCTTTATATTGAAATGAGTTTAGTTATGTTGAGTTGAGTTGAGCCAGGTAAGTTCGTCACTTTCTTTCAGATTCTGTTCAAGCCTATATTGTGTTTAGCATTCTAACTAGCATACTCGTACATTCCATTTACTGATGACCTGTATCGTCTTATGATATAGACGCAGGTAACCAAGATCATCATCCAGCGCATGTTTGATTAGGTTGAGCACTTAAAGTCAGTTGGTGGGCCTCCTTGATTACTGGAGAGCTCATTTTTCATTTACTTCAGTAGTGTTCAGTTGTTTGGATGATCGAGGGTCTTGTCTCGATATCCATCTTAGTTATTAGAGGGTTCATAGATAGACAGTTGAGAACTGATATGGGGACGAGCTTGAGTTCAGATAACTCACGTCTCCATAAACCATATAGCCATCATGGGTAGAAAAGGGTCATACTTTTTAAATGAATCCTTTTCGCATAGACTAGTGGATCCACTAAGTAGTTCAAGTCCTATAGTTGTTGCAAGGTATAGGATGCGCTGGCAGCGTGAAGAAGATCGATGTATGATCACAATAACTCTTATGTGATGGTTGTCGGTTAGAGAAACTCCCACAGTAGTATTTTGTATTTTTAAATATGTCAGATTATTTGTATTGTTACAAACATCTCAGAGTTATATGTATATTTGCATACACACAGAGTTGGTATCATGTTTTTAAGCAACTTTTCTTTATATTGCACATGTTTTAAGTTACTTTATATTGAAATGAGTTCAGTTATGTTGAGTTGAGTTGAGCCAGGTAAGTTCGTCATTTTCTTTAACATTCTTTTCATGCCTATATTGTGTTTAGCATTCTAACTAGCATACTCGTACATTCCATGTACTGATGCCAATTGACCTGTATCGTCTTATGATGCAGACGCAGGTAACCAGGATCATCATCAAGCGCATGTTTGTTTAGGTTGAGCACTTAAAGTCAGTTGGTGGGCCTCCTTGCCTACTGGAGAGCTCCTTTTTCATTTACTTCAGTAGTGTTCAGTTGTTTGGATGATCGAGGGTCTTGTCTCGATATCTATCTTAGTTATTAGAGGCTTCATAGATAGACAGTTAGCAGTCAGTTGTCTTTACATTGTTATTTACTATGTATTAAAACTTGAGTTTCCATTTTGGCTAAGTTGAATATTTTATCTTTCAAAACGTTCTAAGTTATCTTTCAGGATTTGAGTAAGTGCATTTTAATCTTTGTATTATTGCTTTAAGTGTTCCGCTGAGTAAGTAAGCCAGGCCACTGGTTCCCTTAGGGAGCAGTAATGGTCTTCGAGTGCCAGTCCCACCCATGGTGTAGGCTCGAGATATGCCAAACTTGGTATCAGAGCACTGAGTTCAAGTATCCTAGGGTGTCTATGAAGCCGTGTCAGTAGGATCTTATTTATGGTTGTGAGGGCCCCACTCCTATAAACGAGGGACTACAGACATTTAAGAAAAGTTTCCCTTCTTTCATACTCTTAATCATGCAATAGAGCTATATTATAGAGACTTATTCTAACTCGTGTGTTCTCTTATCCATTCGACTACCCATTATACTAGAGGTGGTTGAAAAGCACAGTCATTTCTTTGTCGATGAGTTGTTCTTAGCAAGAGTTTTGATGAACTCATGAGACTCTAGAGGGGCTTGAGAGAAGCCCAATAGTAAGTTAAGTGTGCAGTATCAGAGGAATGCACCCATATTCATATGAATCGTGCGTTTGAGCTAAAAACGAGTTGTACTCTTTTCTTTAAGCCTTGTTTCAGCTGAGATCCTTTTTAAGAAGTATGATTAGAGCTTGGGGTAAGATTTTCACCCGAAAAGGTAGCATGAGTTAAGAGATCATGAGGAATTATAGTGAAAGAGCCCAGAGTTAGTATGCATAGGTTTAGTAATCTAAGAGAGGGAGATGGTGTTTTAACAAGCCATGTTACTACAGTCATGCACCTAGTAAGTTATTAATGAGGAGTTTTTCCTTATGGGTATACTAAGAAATGATGAGTTGTGATGATTCCATCATAGGAGGTAGAGTGTGTTTTAGCTATAAAGGAGTTTGTGATGAAGTGTCATTGTGTAGGTAATGACCAAGGGTAAGTGTTGAATAAAAGAGAAAAAGTATTCATAAAGTGATAGATCTAATCTAGGCTTATGATGTGTTTGACAGGGTCATGATGTTCATAAGGTTATAGAACTGATCAAGTAATGAGGTATAGTATAGTAGGTGAGCAATCGCATTGATATTCGGGTTTAGTAATGAATATTATGCTTGAATTCGAGATGAGTGTCATGATAAAAAGAAGGGCAACATGAGGGTGAGGATGTGAGTCTTTAGATTTGATATGGTAGACTTGATAAAGAGTAGGTGATGATTTGATATGGTTATTGCAATGAATGTTAGTAGTACAAGTGAGAGACACTAACTTGTTGATAATGGCAGTGAAGAGTGGGTAAGTCACAAGAGTAACAAGAGCATTAAGAGGTGTACTGAGGTGGCATGTAATCAGAAGAGGTTAAGATAAACACCTTAGAAAGTGGTCTTAGTACCTGCTTATGGATATTTCGGTAGCCATGAGATAAGCTTCTCCCGAGTGTTAGAGTAAAAGAGGATGTACATCAGTTAGAGATGATGTGATAGGTCCATAGCTTTCAAGTGTCAGCTTTAAACCTAAGGGGGAAATGACGAGATAAGAAATCAAGTCAAGTGTTTGAGAATAAGATAGTAATGAATTCCAGAGAGTATGGGAGTTATCTTTTCAGAGGTCCTGTTAGTAATGGAGTTGTTAGAGTTCTAAGCTTGAATGTGGTGTTGTTAAACATTAGGTAATTCTTGATATGAGCCCAATGTGGTGGTAAAGAGTAATAGTCTTGGGATGAGATTTCCTATAGAGAGGTATAGAACCAGAACCTAAGGATTTGGGTTAAGGTTGAATATAGTAAGAGCATACCATTAGACGCAGACCTTAGTAAGAGTAACCCATTTCATACCCAGTCTAGTTGTCATTCGAGGATGAATGATCCCAAGGGGGAGATATTGTAACACCCCAGAATTTTGTTTTAGCTAAGACTCGAACCCTTATTTGTAGTGAGAGATTTTTTGCAAGGAACTTAAAAATTCTTGAACGTTAAGGTCACTAGATGTAGCACCTTGAAATCCAAAAGTAATCTAATTGGAAATAGCAAAATCTGAAATTTTGCAAGTAAAGCTAAGTATGAGTTTGAGTCGACTTCAAACGACCATATTTCCTATATCAGGATGATTTAGGTGTGCCACCAGATACCTTAGGAAAGGTCTTTGGATTATCTTTCCAACTCCATCGAGTTTACTAAATTTCGAGCTCTTATGAGGGAGATATGTCCATTCGAAGTTGGGCTGTCTAGATAAGGAAAGTCAAAACAAGATTTTAGAGGGGTATTTTCGTCTTTTCCTTACTCAATCAGATTTAATTCATTTTTAGTAATAATTTAGGGGTCTAATCTGATTAGGTTCAGTTTGATAATCATAATATACGACTAGGGTTAGTTGAGAGTTCATGAAGAGAAAAGAAGAGAAAAGAGAAGAAAAGAGGAGAGGATCAATGCGTTCGTCGAGAGTCTTGCATTTTGTTGCGGATTTTCGCCATGGGTTTAATCCCTAAGAGGTGTGTAAGCATCCATAGTGTTGGGTTATTTCACCCACATGCCAATCATGATTTATTCAGCGTAATTTCATTCTTGAAATTTAAAGATTTAAGTTCTTGATGAGTTCTTGATAAGTGTTCTTGAACTTTCATTAAGTTTTGGTGTAAGATTCTACTTCGGTCAACTTCAAATGACCATATCTCTTCAAATATAAAGAGTTACGTGAGCCATAACCTATCCAATTAAAGGTATTTGAATCTACTTTCCAACGACACAAATTTGCGTCAATCCAATTTCTGAGTAAAAAGTTATGACTATTTTAATAACCTATACAGTGCTCTTATGAATTAGTCGACGGGAAAATATTAAAATGAGTATTTTTTGTCTTTTTACCTCCAAGAAAACAATAAACGAATTTCTAGACTAATAAAAGGCTCAAAACAATAAGATTTTCATATTCACTAATGAAAATTATAATTATTGGCAATAAAGATTTCAAGAAACTAATTCAAGAATCTCAAGAAACGTTTTCTTGATTGTTTACCTTCAATCTAGGGTTTCAAGACATCTAATCAAGTTCTTCTTCAAGATTCTTCAAGATTCTTAAAGATTCTTCAAGATTCTTCAAGATTCTTCAAGAATCTTGTTCTTCAAGATTCTTCAAGATTCTTCAAGAATCTTGTTCTTCTAGGTATGTAAGGCCATCATAGTTTTGGGCTAGTTCGTCCTGACACCCTACATCTACTTTCAGATCAGTAAAACAATAATCTAGGATACTTTCCCTAGATTTGAGTATTCTTGAGATAAGTTGACTTTGAGTTCTTGAATTTATGTTTCTTTTAAAAGTTCTATTCCTAATTATTTGAATAGATATATTGCTATTGAGATCCTTCATATCATGAATCATAACTCTTGAATTCAAAATTCAAATTCAAGAGAGAGTTAAGAGTAGAGTTCACTGAAGCCTTTGAGTTCAATTATGAATCCTTTGAGATTCATCATCGATTTGAGTTAAGTTTACAATAAGTATGTATGAGAATAATAAGAGTCGTATGAATGAGTTCGTTATTGATATTTTGACCCTTGAGTCGAGTCGTTCATGTCCATAATTTCCGCATGAATTTTATCAGTTTAGTGCCTTTGAGAGGAGTAATATCTTCAAGTTCTAAGTATTCAATTCCTAATCCCCTATAAGATTATATTTATAATCATGGCACTATTACATGTTACCCATGAAGTCCTTGAGTTGAATTGTTCATGCCCATAATTCCACATGAACCCTATAAGTCGAATGGTCTTGAGATGAGAAGTATATTTGAGTCCTTGAGTTGAGTAGTTCATGCTCATAATTCCGCATGAACCCTCTGAGTTGAGCATTCTTGAAATGACTAGTATTAGGGAAGTTAGTGAGTTCCAAGTATTGAGATCTATCTATGGTTATTGAAAACCTTGCATCGAGTTGTTCACGTCCATAATTCAACATGAACCATACTTTAAGAAGTCTTTTACAAATATTTTAACTTTGTTTTAAGATTTAAGTTTTGAGTTCAGTAAAGAGTAAAGTTGAAGTTCATTTCTTCAAAAGTATATGGGGACTATGTATTCCCAAAAGAGTTTAAAATGTTTTCGCATTTAAATAACAATGGAAAACTGAGATTTTAAAAAGAGCCTTTGAGCTAGTTTTTCAGTAAAGAGCCTTTGAGCTAGTTTTTTAGTAAAGATCCTTTGGGCTAGTTTTCAGTTAGAGAGTAAATGATTTCATAAAAAAGCAAGAGAGGAAACATTGATTTCCAAGATAGCCTTTGATCTAAGTTTTTGAACAATTATCTCAAATCACAGAAAGAAGTTTCTTTTAAACATAAAGAGCTAGTATTATATTTTGGGAGTAGTATTGAGCACCGATATGGGGACGATCTTGAGTTCAGATAACTCACGTCTCCATAAACCATATAGCCATCATGGGTAGAAAAGGGTCATAATTTTTAGATGAATACTTTTCGCATTGACTAGTGGATCAGCTTAGTAGTTCAAGTTCTATACCTGTGGCAAGGTATAGGATATGCTGGCAGTGTGAGGAAGATCGATGTATCATCACAATAGCTCTTATGTGATGGTTTTCGGTTAGAGAAACTCCCACATTAGTATTTTGTATTTTTAGATACATCAGATTATTTGTATTTTTGCATACATCTTAGAGTTATATGTATCTTTGCATACACACAGAGTTGGCATCATGTTTTTAAAAAACTTTTATTTATATTGCACATGTTTTAAATTTCTTTATATTGAAATGAGTTCAGTTATGTTGAGTTGAGTTGAGCCAAGTAAGTTCTTCTGTTTCGTTCAGATTCTTTTCAAGCCTATGTTGTGTTTAGCATTCCAACTCGCATACTCATACATTCCATGTACTGATGTCAGTTGGCATGCATCGTCTTATGATGTACACGCAGGTAACCAGGATCAGCATTTAGCGCATCTTTGATCAGGTTGAGCACCCAGAGTCAGTTGGTGAGCCTCCTTGCTTCCCAGAGAGCTCCTTTTTCATTTACTTCAGTAGTGTTCAGTTGTTAGGATGATCGGTGGTCTTTTCCTGACATTGATCTTAATTATTAGAGGCTTCATAGATAGACAGTTAGCAGTCAGTTGTCTTTACATTGTTATTTATTATGTATTAAGACTTGAGTTGCCATTTTGGCTAAGTTGAATGTTTTATCTTTAGAAATGTTCTAAGTTATCTTTCAGGAGTTGAGTAAGTGGATTTTAATCTTTGTATTAATGCTTTAAGTCTTCCGCTGAGTAAGTAAGCCAGGCCAAGGGTTCGCTTGGGGACCAGTAATGGTCTTCAAGTGCCAGTTCCCCCAGGGTGTAGGCTCGGGGCATGACCTGATTAGTGTGGTGAAATAAAAAAGTTACCTTTCAATTCTTTTATAAAATAAAAGAGAAGAGAAAACACAAAATATTTTTTTTCTGTTGGAAATTATTACACATGTCTTAAAAATAAAATAAAAGAGTTTGCACAACTTAATAAAAAGAATAAATTTTATTTAGGTTTATTTTGTATAGTTAATAAATAAATAAAAATTTAAAATATTTTACTTTCGTAATAGTTTGAAAAAAATTGTATTTGTCAAAAAAAAAGTTTTAATATCTTAAAGTTTTTTTTCTTACTGTCCAATCTGAACGAAATACGCACACCTGATTCTCACCTCGATGAGATACATATGCCACCCACTTCGGGTTTGGTGATCCTTATTTAAAATTTCAGAAAAAAAAAAGTTCTTAATCCTTATTCAATTTTTTTTTTTTTTTAAATAAATAAAGAGAAAAGGTTTGTTTATCCTTTCTAAAAATAGGATTTTTATCTTTCTTCAAAAACAAAAGTTTTTACTTCATATAACAAACCTTTATGAACTACGTTTGACCTAATTCTTGCTTTGACAAGATACGTAGGTAGCTTTATTTCGAGGTTCGGTCTAACCAAAGAAAAATCTAGAAAGTCCTCATCACAAAAACTAGAACAAAAAAAAGTATTTTTTTTAATTATTATTCAAATTTCGAATAAAAATGTTTCTCTTCCTTATTTTAAAATCTCAAAAAAAAAATAGATAAAAAAAATTGTTTCTTTAAAAGGATATTTAAAAATATATATATATATATAAATTCTTGACTTGGCTGGTACCAACATGTTTAGGAATGTGCATAAAAAAAGTGTTAAACTATTTGGCAAGACATGTCAACTTTGTTGTGACCTATAGACTTCTTTTGGTACCTCTTAATATATTTATGTAATATTTGAGATATTATCTTGCTTAAAATTAAGGCTACAACAAATTCGAACTCAAGTTTCATGTGCATTATGTGGTCAGCTTTAGATAAAACATTCAATGGCATAACTTTGTTGATCTAGAACTTGGCCCGAATGTTGGTTGAGGGGAAATTTTGAGCAATATTTAATTTGGGAAAGGATTATAGGCTTTCTTCTATCCGATTGTACCTTTTGAAGCCTACCAAATGACATGTTATCCATAAGAAGCCCATTTCGAGCCTGAAACTTTTTTTTTAATAACCATATCTTAGCATATATCCTTTTGAGTGCTTAAATGCATTATTCGTTGGTCCCACCTTCTTGAACGCACTATCAATTATCTACACAACGCCAACGATCTAAGATGGGTAACAAAATGAAAAAGTCAAATATGTAAAGCTCCAAAAAAAATGACAAAGAAAAGCTAGAACGAAATTTTTTAAAAAAATAACCTTCAACGAAAAGGAGAGAGAAAAGAAAAAAAAAAAGGAAATAAATAAGGAGAAGCTTTAAAGAAAACAAAGGTCAAATGTGAAAATGAAAAATATTGAGATCATTGTGCAAATCTTAAGGAGCAAATAGTCTTTTTATCCCAAATGAATATCCTACCTTTCCCTAAGCCTACATTACAAGCCAATGACAAGTCCTATTTGATCTCATTTTGGTGTTCTCGCATTAGTGGATACTTACATAAGGGCCAAGCATATGGTATCTCAATCTCATGCACTGAACATATTTCTGAGTGTGAGTGACCTCTAAAACGTCCTAAGATCAAAACACTTCTATTGTGTGAAGTAGGACTTCATTTGTTGCGTGGGCACTTGAAACATGAAGATGCGAATAATTCTATCCCTTAATTTAGGCAAGATGCACTCATACTTGAGTATGTTCGAGATATCATTTGAAACTATAGGTATTACTCAAAGTTGACCTCAAATTTGTCTTAAAAAGTAGTTGAATGTGATTCATATGCATATTAATAATTATTGGTACCAATTAAAGTCAAAATATTGTCAACCATGAACTGATTCGTTTCTCAAAAGAGGTCTTTTGTAGGATTTTTTATTTTATTTTTATGAACTACGCTTGACCTAATTCTTGCTATGCAAGATATGTAGGCAGTCTTACAAAAAGGCTCAGTCTCACAGAATAAAATTGTATATCTTTGAAGGAATGAAATTGGATCATTTTAAAAAAAAAAAATCAAAAAATTAAAAAATCAAAAACTGATAAATTAAAAAGACTTTCAAAGATTCCCAATTTTAAAACTGGACATGTTTTTATTTGTACAAAAAATCAATCTTATTACTAGGGAACAAACACCCTAGAGGCATTTTAAGGAACAAACACCCTATCATCTATCATTTTTTAGAGAACAAGCGCCCAAATTGCATCTATGTCATTTATCATTTATCCTAATAGCTTAAATAATATTTTTCTGGTGCAAACTAGGGCAAAAAAAAAGAGTTATGATTCTATTTGATGATTCTGTTAAGCGAGATCTTCCTATGTAATGAGAATTAGACTAGAAGGACCCTCTTGGACAATGGGATTAGCAGGACCCTCCTACATAATGAGACTAGAAGGACCCTCCTCATAATGGGAATAGCAGGACCCTCCCACATAATGAGATTTAGATTAGCAGGACCCTCCTACATAATGGGATTAGGAAGACCCTCCTACATAATGAGATTTAGATTAGGAAGACCCTCCTACATAATGAGATTTAGATTAGCAGGACCCTCCTACATAATAAGATTTATATTAGAAGGACCCGCCTACATAATGGGATTTATATTAGTAGAACCCTCCTACATAATGGGATTTAGTTTAGCAAGACCCTCCTACATAATGGGATTTAGTTTAGCAGTACCCTCCTACATAATGAGATGTAGATTAGCAGGACCCTCCTACATAATGGAATTAGCAGGATCCTCTTACATAATGAGATTTAGATTAGCAGGACCCTCATACATAATAGGATTAGCAGGACCCTCCTACATAATGGGATTTAGATTAGCAGGGCCCTCCTACATAATGGGATTAGCAAGACCCTTCTACATAATGAGATTTAGTTTAACAGGACCCTCCTACATAGTGGGATTTAGTTTAGCAGGACCCTCCTCATAATGGGATTAGTAGGACCCTCCTACATAATGAGATTTAGTTATTTTTTCCTAGGATAAACACTTTCTAGTCTGAGATCGTTATTTTTTCTTTTTATCCTAGGATAAACACTTCCTAGTCTGAGACTGTTATTTTTCATTTTCTCCTAGGATAAACACTTCCTAGACTGAGATTGTTATTTTATTTTTCTCCTAGGATAAACACTTTCTAGTCTGCGATGTTATTTTTTATTTTGCTCCTATGATAAACACTTCCTAGTCTGAGACTGTTATTTTTTATTTTCTCCTAGGATAAACACTTCCTAATCTGAGACGTTATTTTTATTTTCTTCTAGCATAAACACTTCCTAGTCTGAGACTGTTATTTTTTATTTTCTCCTAGGATAAACATTTCCTAGTCTGAGACCGTTATATTTTATTTTCTCCTAGGATAAACATTTCCTAGTCTGAGACCGTTATATTTTATTTTCTCCTAGGATAAATACTTCCTAGTTTGAGACCTTTATTTTTAGTTTCTCCTTGGATAAACACTTCCTAATCTGAGACATTTACATTTTATTTTTCTCCTAGGATAAACACTTCCTAGTCTGAGACCATTATTTGTTTTCATTTTTCTCCTAGGATAAACAGTTCCTAGTCTGTGTTTATTTTTAAAAAAATTTACATATGCTAATAACTCACAAAATTTTACAGTGAAAACTGGGGATTTTTATTTGTATATTTCTTTTGTTTGTGGTGATTTTCAGATTTCTTCAAGCGAAACATGGATTTGAAATTCAAGAACAAAGTTTCAACTCTTTTCAGAATGAACAATCCCCGTGATAGCCAGAATATGCTTCTTCAATGCATGTAGCAACCTGACCTCCTGACACCTACTTCTATTTAGCTACTGATGAAGAAAACATGCAGTCAAGCAAGAACATTTTCAAATTGTCATTTTGAAAAGTGTCAAAAACTCACTCTAAGTGGCACGTTAAGCATTGAATCCATTCAAGATCAAGATACTCACCAAAATCAAGGTGATATCTCAAATTAAAGACTCAAGTGAAGACTAAGAGAAGCTGCATTGATAGAATCTTGCACTTTTATTTTTCTTTTGACTATTAGCTTTCATTTTTTTATGTAAGGATAAGAACCGTGACCTGAAGCCTCGAGGGGACCTCACTTAACTTCCAACTCATCATCTTATCTTTTTGAACTACATGTGACCTGATTCCCTTATAACCCAGGATATGTAGGATGTCCAAAGCAAGGACTCAGTCGCATATTTTCTTTGAAATAAGAGTCTGGTCAAAACTTGCCGCTTGTTTACTTCTTTGTCTGAAAATTCTTCGTGTTTCCAGTCAAAGAGGGGCAAACTGTAGACATGTAATTTTTGCCTGAACATAAGGTTTTACACTATTTTTTATTCCTTAAATATTTCTTTTATGTTTAAGTTTGGTATTTTAGTTTTTGTCTTATTTTAATAAGTTTATTTAAAAGATTTGAAAATAAAAAAAATATAAATTTTCTTTTAGTTTTAAATTTTAATAAACCAGCTAGTATTTCTTAATTATATTTTAGACTAGCTATTTGACTTTCTTATATTTTATTAGTTCAAAATAATTAAGTTAATAATATTTTAATTTTAATTTTTATTATTATCATTATTATTATTTTTATATATAAAAAAAAAAACTTAAATTACCCATACCCTGGCCCCACTACCCACTCACCTCACATTACCCCCACTACCCACTTACCCCTATACCTATATACCGCAACTACAGAGCAACACACATGACGACAACACCCACACAGAGGCGCACAAACCAAAGAAAGAAAGAGAAAAACCATCAGCAACAAAAAAAATACCACACAAACGTACAGAAAAATGATGGGAAAAAAACGAAACACACACGCAGGAACAAAAAACAACATCAACCCAATACAACATTCGCGATTTCAAGTTTGTGGTTCCTAATTATAGTCTTTTCTTCTCATGAAATAAATGTCACAAGAGGTAACATTTAATTTTTATTGTCTGATTTGATTTTCGTAATTACATAAAACTTGATTTCATTGTTATGAAGTTGCTCAAATTTTCTGTATATTTCATTTTGATATTATAATGTTGGAATATAATTGTTTAAATTTTACATATTTCTAAGTGATGAAGATTTTTATAATGTTCACACTATTTATCCTAATATTTTACAAAGGTTATAAGAATGACTCATTTCATGTTAATTTAGAATATTAGTAACTGAAATTGGTGGCGAGTAATACCTAGTACTTTTTTTTTCTTTTAGAACTAGTATTGTTCTTTTGGGTCAAACTCATCATACAAATATAATGCATTTTTGGTTTGGACCAAGCAAATATTGAAAAAATAATTTCTTATGCTTGTTTGTTGTTGTGCTATGATTGGAGGTGTATGATTGGTTGGTTACTAAATATAGTGATATTAGAGTTAGAGACTAATCTAGAAATTAATTGGATCCTAGGTTGTAATTCCAAGCACAAAATTGAGGTTTAAGATAATTTTGTTGCCTTAACCTTTAATATCGGGGTTTGTAGGCAAATATTAGAATATATTGAAGATCTTAGTGTTAAGACTTCTTTAAAGATAGAAATGTAGTCAAGTTAAAAATATATATTTTGATTAAGAATGTGGTTACACATCTTTCTTGAGACAATTACAAGAAACTGAATGATGCGGTGACATACCTTGTTCAAAAATATAATTCAATTTCATTAATTTAAAGCAGAGACATATAGACAAAAATTATTAAGTGTGATACAAAGAAGACAGTTATGTCTCTAAATGTCAAGACCAAGAATGGGGTTATGCATCTAGGTTAAGACCAAATAAAAAGTTCAACAATACAAATGCGAGTGAAACTGTAGCATGTAAAGATATATCCAAAAAGTAATATAAAGTAAGTATAAGTCAATAAAAGCGACCGTGCTAGAACCATGGGACTCGATGGATGCCTAATACCTTCCCCTCAGTGAACAGATTCCTTACCCGAATTTCTAGTATGCAGACCATAATAAAGAGTCATTTCCTTTTGGTTAGGGATTAAAAAGAAAAGGTGACTTGGAACACCATAACTCAATTCCAAGTGGCGACTCCAAAAAAATTAAAATAATCCCTAATTCAATACCGTCACTTTATTGGAAAAACCCTTTCACCTCCGGTGCGAAAAAGGGGTGTGACATATATGACATTGATTTCCAATTACCGCACCCCTAGAATACGTGTTGCTTATTAGGATTTCTAAAATCTTAGTTTCATTGAAACTATTGATAACCAATTCTTTTTATTAAATTTGGTGGAATCAACCACCCACTTATTTTATTGCTTCAAATGAATAAATTTATATTCCAAATTTTCTATAGAATTACTAGCCTTGTATCAATCTCTATGAGATTAGACCCCAACTCTTCATTGGATATTTTTGTTGAGTACGACTGCTTAATCTTTTGATTTGTTTTAAAGAGTAGTTTGGGTGTTATCAAAAATATTGTTGCTGTCGGAGGATGATGGCTAGACAACATTTGACAAATTAGTTTGTAATTTTTTTTACTTTAGTAGATTGTTGCTTGGTGTTGTGGTTTGCTGATTTGCAGGTTTAGGGCACGAGTGACCCCTGTAGTGACAAAAATATTCACTATGGGAAAAAAATGAAAACATGGGTTATTTGAATGAAATGCATGTGAACAACATTCAAACCATGAGAGCCATCCAGATACCTTCTATAGGTCGGAGGGTAGTGTTTCATGTAATAGGAACTATGCTAAAATTTCTCCAACTATGAGGACATTTGGAAATTTTTTGAGGTGTGTGGATCTTTTGTGTTAAAAACATCTCATAAGAGTCTCTAAGGTTGAGGCTATTTCCGTTCTCTTTGATGGGTGAAGCTAAAAGATGGTTGGTGGATTTACCAAATGACTCTATCACTTCGTTGTAGGAGTTGAGTGAAGCTCTTTTTGAGAGATTCCTTTCCCCCATGAAGTTGGTTAAACTTTAAACCCAGATCTAAAATTTTAAGCGAATTGGAGGTGAACCTCTACATGAGACTTTGTTGCGGATCAATAAATGACTCTTACTATGTCCAACACATGATGTTCTAGAAAATTTGTTGTTGCAATACTTCTAATATAGCCTTGATTCACTCAATAATGGTGTGGTTGATCAGTTGATCCAAGGAGGATTAATGGGACAACCGTATGAGGTAGCAACATTGTTAGTAGATGACATGAGAAAGGTTAACCGAGCATGGCATGCTAGAGAAGACACAGTGTCTATTCTACTATTGAGCATGAGAAAATAACAATTCGAGAAGGATATTGAACAAGATTAAAACATGGCAAAAATGATGACCCAACTTAATTTGTTATATAAACATATCATGGGAGGTGGACTTAAATTGGTGAATGCGGTTGGAACAAGTTCAGGGAAGTGCCTGGATTATGCAAAATTTGAAGTATTATACAATGAAGAAGTTCAATACTTATGAAACCAAATGGGAAGTTCTCAGCCAAAGTACCAATGACAAGGTGGGAACCAAGGTTCGATAAAAGAGCCAGATAGTTGTTGGAAGGAGTTGAGAGGTTGAAATTGAAGAGACAGTGAGGCTGACAATGATAAATAAATCCCTTCCCATGATAGTCCATGACCAAAAGAACCAACTTGTCTAGAAGGAAACTGAAACAAGTAAATGCTCACAAGGATGTTTAACAAGGTTAGAGGATCTGACAAGGTGTAGAAAAAATTTAAAATGACTTTTGCACCTAATCTCAAATGGTCACCTCTCGTTTGGTGTCTATCAAATAGTTGGAAACTAAAATCTGCCAGATCTTCACTTATTTCACTCCAAGGCAAAAGGAACGTTTCCTAGTGACACCGTCCCAAATCCAAAAAATGATTGTTGAAGAAATTAGAAACATATCGTGATATGACATAAAATAAGGCGCATCTTAGAAGGCCACCAAAGTATTTAATTTAATTTTATTTCTTTCAATAACGTTCTTATGAGTGCACGTTGAAAAGAAGTCAAAGTGTTGCAAGGGAAACAATAGGCGATGCCAAAACCATAATAGTGATCCACCAAAGTTATTGTGCGGACTCATTCTTTTTTGCCTTTTAAGCTGGAAAATGCTGAAAAGTATACAATCCATTTAGGTTATCTGATCTCCAAAAGAAGATCCATCAAAGTACATTATGTGGATTCCATCGAGTAAGCTGAATTAGCATTCAAGTTTTGCTTTTGTTTAGTCTTCTACGGCGAGCTTCAACTCCAGTTGGTGATGCGTCAAATGCACTCGATGATGTTATTTGTGACCGCCGAACATGCCTAGAATAAAAAGTCAAAGGGTTTTTTAATTTTATAAAGGAAAACCATTTGCCATCTCTAAGACCCTTTCTTTTCTTTCACTTGCAATAGCATATTTTAGTGTGTGAGTATCCTTTTTGTGTGATTATTGAGTGCATTGAGTGCATTATCTTGCTAGATCAGTCCACCCAAACCGTAACCTCCCATGTTGTCCCATTTCGCTTCTCTTTGAGGTTGGTTTTCCACTTCTATTTTATGATTTTAGCTTAAAAATGTGTTTTGTGTATGGACTAAAGGCCATTTGATGTTTGTTGTTTGTTATTTTCGTTGGGTATTGCTACATTGTTGATATTGAATGATGCCCATGTGTTAGATAGTTGAAGTTGTGCCTAAATTTCTAAACTCGAATGTGTTGGGTGATTGTTGAAATGGAATGGTAAATTTTCTAGGGTCTTACATAAATTCTATATGGGTGAAGTCTTATCATCAAAGTGTTAACCCGATTGCATAATTTTGTCCCATGATAGATAGTGAAGACTTACTTAAGGGTAAATCGTCAATTTGAGCAATTCTTTGTGATATTTGGGGAAAGTCTGATTACCCATAGATAGATAAGCATGTGGGTAGATTGAAAAGTTGGTGAGGAACTAGATATTGTTGCGTATATTGGTTTAATCTATGAAAATAGGAACTGAGCTGAACACTACCTATATGGTGAGCTTATCGTAGACCGCTAAGGCAGTTAGGCATATCTCTAAGTAAGCCCCAACTAGACTTTTAAAGTAACTATGTGACTTTTGGTACTGTTCCATTCAGCAAAATTTTCTTAGTCCGCTGAACCCACTGGGTGAATCACCAAGTGGGAGTGGACATCACCTTTCATTCCTGTTTCCTTTCATTTTGCACTATCATTTTCGGCGAACTTATCTTAGCTCACCGAAATAAACTTGGTGACTCGGTGAGTTGGAATTGACTCCACCCATTATGCCCCGAGTTCTGTGACATTTTATATTTGCAAATTAGGTGAACTCATGTAAGCTCGCCTAATCTGTTTGGAGAACCACATTTTCATTTGGAGAGCCTCAGAAAATTTTTGAACTATGTTTTCAATTGTGTTTGATTTCCACTAACCTTTACCAATTCTATGTTTGAATGATTTTGCTTTGCAGATATGTCTAAAACAAAGGATAAGTAGGTAGTCTCTTCAAATATAGAGTCAGATAGGGACTTCTCTCCTCCTCTCCCTCCTTTGAAAAGGCATAGGTGAATCACCATCAACGACCCATTTGAGTACCCTAGAAAACAGTCCACTTTACATTCTCCTATGAGTGTGGGTACGAGACCAAGGAAACATATATCGACAAATATGATGGATATTCGGTCCAAATTGGTATCACCTCCTCAGGATCAAACCACCGTTTCTCGTGTTCTCCTTATAATAGCTAGAAGGGATCTTAATAGACTCAAGGTTGATCGAGACCAGACAATCTTAAGGAGTGAAGGCTCTCTAATAATGGAGTAATGATTGATTACTGGGCCATATGGGTGACTATTAAGTTCCATTGGTTCAAATTGTTAACAAGACTCAGAAAACCATATGTGCCAAAATGGGCAAGAGAATTGTACGAGGCTTACACAAAGGCCCTGCCTAAGAAGAATAAGGGAACATTTAAGAAGCCCTTAGAGTAAGTGGCGTTATGTGGTAAGAGAGTGCAATGTTTTTCCAATGTTATAAATGATATTCTTGGTTCCAAAATCAACAAAATAGATATATAAAAGGTCGAATGACATAAGTACATTGAATTTACGAGTATGTAGTTGAATAACAAATAACTGAAATAAAGGACTGCAATAGATAATAATGTACTTAAGCTAAATGTAAAGAAATAAAGGAGTTAAATCATATAATGCTTTACAAAATTCTTTCTCATCTCTGAACTCAACATAATAAGTGATATATATATATATAAAATACACTTTAACTGTATTGGGAGATTTTCTAACCGATAACCATCATTATGAGATACGTGATGATACAACGTCTCTCCCATGCTGCCAGAACTGTCATATACCTTGTCGGAGTATTGAACACCTCAACTAACGTGATCCACTAAGTTATGCTTAAAAAGTAATAAGGAATAAAAAGTTAACCCCTTACCCATGTTGGCATACATGCGTTATGAGGACTTTGTGTTGTCTGAAGTCGTTCCCATATCATTGCTCAATACTACTCTCAATAATATATATTCATGCTCATATGTTTAAAAACATAACTCTTCATGTGGTTTGATATAATTGTTCAAACTATCCTCTTAAAAGAGGTAACTACTCTTGAAATATCTTTTGAAATCATAACTTATTTAGAAATCTCCGTTTATCTTTTATCAATGTAAAAATTGATGCTTCTGTGTGATACATGACCCTTATACTCTTACTCAATTCATACTTGAAAAATCTTTCTCAAAAATATATAAAAATCATATTTTAATATGGTCATCGATGACTCGGGAAGACATACTGCATAAACATTGATGGTATATCTAGATACCATACTACTCACACATTGATGGCATACTCGATTGTCATACTAATAATGTTTTAGAGACTCTTTCTCAAATCTCATCTTTACTTCCTCAAAAACTCAATATAAAACTCAAATGTTGGCTTTAAAAAGCTTTTTCCAAATTTATAACTCAAATGATAGGGTTCATCTGAAATTATGGACATGAATGACTAAACTCAGGGATCTTAATAACAATAAGGACACTCAGTACTCAGAACTCAAGACTCAAGAACTCAAGGACTGAAGAACTCGAAACTTATAACTCAACAATTTTTCTCCTCTAAAAAATACTCAATGCATAGGGTTCATGTTGAAATATAGACATGAACGACTGAACTCAAGAATTTTAATGCAAAACATATAACAATTCAATAACTAGGAATAGAATTTCAAAAAGAAACACAAACTCAAGAACTCAACTCAACTTATCTCAAGAATACCTTGTAGTCACTTAAATTTATTAAATATAAATTTATAGTCATTCATATTACTTAAATTCATGAATATATTAGTCCAAATAAATAATATGGATTAATATAATTTAGTTAATTATTTAAATCTAATAAATATAGATTTACTTAAAGCCCACTCCATGAAGCCCATATGACATGTCACTTAAATCTGATTGGCTTAAGGGAATCCTATTCCTATCACAACTCCTCTATTCTAAAACTATAAAAATAGGGGTCCTCATAATTCAGAAAAGAAACCAAGAATTCGAACAAGAAGCTAGAAAAAGTTCGTGGATCAAAAGCCGCAATTTCTCTACAAGTTCAAGAATTCGAGGATTCAAGAATTGAAGAATTCAAGTGTTCAAGTTCAAGATTTGAAGAAGTCAAGATCCAGTTCAAGATCAAGTTCAAGAACGATCAAGATCAAGACCACCAGATTCAAGATCAAGCTCGAAGCCCTTGAATTCAACTAGAAAGTCAAGATCAAGACAAAGTTAAAGTCAAAATCAAGTTCAAGATCAAGTCCAAGTCCAAGTCCAAGTTCAAGATCAAGATCAAGATCAAGATCAAGATCAAGATCAAGATCAAGATCAAGATCAAGATAAAAATCAAGATCAAGATCAAGATCAAGATAAAGATCAAGATCAAGATAAAAATCAAGATCAAGATCAAGATCAAGATAAAGATCAAGATCAAGCTCAAGAGCCCTTGAATTATAGTTGAAAAGGCGAATTCAGAGGAATCATAGAGATTGGAACGCTCGCACTTCAATAATAAATACGATTGTTGCTATAATTTTCCATTCTTGATTATTATTTTCTTCACGCGAATTGTACTGTCTACGAATTCGGGCACGCCCAGTGGGACAATCTCAACCTCTCATCTCAACTTTTAAAGCATAAAAGAATATCAAAATGACTTGCACTATAGAAGAATGACTAGCAAGCTTTACTAGAGAAATTGAAGGCTTGACAAAGTGTGCGCACGAACAAGATGCTAAACTTTCCAAGCTAACAAATAAGATGGATAACATGATCGAAAGAATATGGAATCAAGAATCTTTGAAGCTTCCTAGAATTCAAGACGAAGGAGAGTCTTGCATAAAGCTAACAAATATCAAAGAGATTCATCTCTCCACGGGAGGCTTGATTCCCATTGATCAATTGAAGGACTTTATCATAGAGGCTATCAAAGACAAGTCTGAGTCCCCATCCAATTTTTCTTCTACATATGCAAAGCCATATACACAAAAAATTGATAACTTAAAAATGTGTGAGGATTATCAACCTCCTAAGCTTCAACAATTTGATGGCAAAGGAAATCCCAAACAACATATAGCGCACTTTATCAAAACTTGCAATGCATCTGGGACGTATGGTGATTATTTCGTTAAAGAGTTTATTCGATCTCTCAAAGAAAATGCCTTTGATTGGTACGCAGATCTCGAACCAAATTCTATTGATTGTTGGGAGTAGTTAGAGCAAGAGTTCATCAATCGTTTCTATAGCACAAGACGCGTCGTTAGTATGATTGAACTTACAAAGGCTCGTCAAGGTGAAGATGAGCTAGTTTTTGACTTTATCAATCACTGGAGAAATTTGGGCCTCAACTGCAAAGATCGTCTTAGTGAAACTTCTAGCATTGAAATGTGCATCAAAGGCATGGATTGAGGTCTTCATTACATCTTGAAAGGATTAAATACCAATACATTCGAAGAGTTGACGACTCGTGCACATGACATGGATTTAAGCTTGACTTTAAGAGAAGATCAATGATCTCCTGTCTATGAACCTCATGAAGATGAAGATATAGAAGAACTCTAAAGTCGGGGTAAGTATACATCTAAAGATGACTTTGAAGAGTAAATGTATATATAAACGCTCCTAGACGCATGAAGCTAAACTGCATATCACAAAATCTTCAAATTTGAGCTAATTCTTCAAGTTGAAGCGCTCCTAGACGCATGAGGCTAAACTGTATATCACAAATATCTTTAAATTTGATCTAAATCTTCAAGCTGAAATGCTCCTTGAAGCACGAGCTTAAACTGTATGTCTGATGCTTATCGTGTCCAACGACACTATCCTACAATATGAGTGTCTAGGATGATCGATAATATAGTAACCCAACCGAGGGTTGGGATCCTGTCCCAAGGGAGCGGTTTAGAGAATTAATAACCAATTAGAATTTCATTCAAATTAGTCGTACTCAAAGACATTTGCGATAAAAGACATTGTAAATTAAAGGAGGTGACACCAAAGTGTCAAATATCAAACATGGTTTTTGTAACTAGTACTAAAACAACAATATAAACAAGAAAATCAAGTATGGGGAAAAGTTCTTGAGAAGTAACCGCAATACAAGTTGAGAGAAATTGTTGTGTACATTCTTTTGATTGGAGATTTGCAAAATAATAGTGACTAGGCTAAGCTTTAAATGGAAATAAGTTCCCTCTCGGGAAACTTACCCCGTTTCAAATGCATTCCTCTCGGACACCCATTTGCCGCATGAAGACCAGCCTATGCCTTATCCCACTCACTCTCTCGACTTGATTGTTATGATATGGGACTAGGGCTCACCCTCTCGGGCTGAACCTCATGTCGACCCAATCCTTAGGCCATCAGTCTAGTGGTTTTGGTTTCGCGACCTCCCTCTCGGGCAAGTCGAAAATAGATGGGTGGCTTTGTATTTGCAACTACAAACCCTTTCGATTAAACCAAAGCCTCTAGGTGAAATCACCATTACAATACATCTAACCCATCAGCAAGCAAGACCCAACAAGAATATCAATCCATATTTGCTAAATCACACCCTAAGAATGGGGGTTTTTAGCCACACATCAAGAAATAAGAAATTATACCTAACATGATAATGAAATCAACTGGGTATAAAAATTAAACACTGAATTAAGAAAAGGAAAGTGAATAGAGAAGACCCACTTCCAACTTGGGGAAGAGAAGCTCCATTCTTCAAGTCTCCACAAAACGCTCTCCAAACATGAGAGAAAAATATAAGCTAGAATATGTTCTAAAGTGAAAAATTACTATATTAAAAATGTTTTCACTCTATCTCTTCTAAAATTCTAAGTAGTATTTATAGTTTTCACAGATTGTGCTGCGAAGGATTGTTCGGCGACATTAGTCTAGATCACCGATGAACTCGGTGATCCGCCTTTTGGTCAGGTCATCGCCATCAGTTTCTTGCCTTTTGCATCCTCGCATTCTGGATCATTGGGCGGTATAGTACTTCTTCGCGGAACTGATCGGCGACTCGCCGACTGCTCCTTTCCTCGCCTTTTGATCCACTTTCTTCAAGGCTTCGCGTACTGGAACGAAGGGCGGTTCATGTCGTTTCGGTGACTCGCCAAGTTAAACTCGGCGATTCATAGGACTCCATTTCTTGTTCTTTTCAGCCGTATTTGCTCCGTTTTGCACCTAAGTGTCCATGCTTCCACTAAAACTTCAAATACCTGAAACTTCAACATTCTAATAAAGTATTGAGATAAAACAAGCATTCAGGGACACTATTTCCATTAAAATAAAGCCCTAAATGAGTCCAATTTATGGACTCATCAACACCCCCAACTTAAACTTTTGCTTGTCCTCAAGCAAACTCAAGTTCAACTGTTCAAAAAGGGTGCCTCAAGCAGTGCTACCCAAGACTAAAACATGAATGCACACAACAAGACTCAATTTACTTATGCAAGGGTCAGTTGTATACTCAAAGATTCAAATTGTGACACACCATCACCAAAGAATCTCTTGCTTGCAATACTTGCTATTTGTGCAAGTTCAAGCTTAACAAAAATATCTAAATGCCCTCGCACAAAGAATGATTCCATATTCAAACACATATATGAGTCAATTTTAAGATCAGGAATCAGATACAACGCTCACACTCAAAAAAGAGGAACACAATACATGTTTTCACCCATAGGTTTTCCCTTATTTTCCAATTGACTTTCGATTCGGCTTACTCAAGATCAAAATGGTCTTTCTAAGGCTTGTAATGGGGTTGAGTGCAAAGGTATGGTCATTTAGGCTTAGTGACTTCTTCTTCGTGAGATGCGGTATTCTCAGGATATTTTCTTTCTCTCCTTTATCAATTCTTTTTCTAGTGCTTCTAAGTCACCTCTTTAATCTTTTGTTCACCTTCCATGAATTGCAATTGGAACCCAAATTTCTTCTGTACTTTATTCCACAAATTTAGTTTTTTTTTTTTTTTTTTTTTTTTTATAAAAGTTCAATTGTTCTGCAATACTATGGGTTAAGAAAGACTTCTTATAGCACTTCTTGACTTCTCCTTTTCCTTTTCACCACAACCCCAACTTAAGCTTTTTGTCCTAAGTTGGCTATTCACTAAACCACAATTCAAGAGAATTATAGGTAGTGGATCAAGTAAGGTCTAGGGTTTAACAAGGTTCTTTCAAAGAAAGGTAAGGCTCAAAGGGTATTCAATAAAAAGTTCCACACGCTCATAGGTAGGTCACAAAAAGAGGTATATGTCAAATTGGCTCACACCCTTTAAACTCGCCTAAGATCATCTCAAGAGTACACCTTTCTAAATCAATCAGACTAACCGGGCAAATTCTAGGCTTATTCATACATGGTTCAAGGTAAGCTAATCAGGCAAGGCATCGATACTTAATTCAAACAAGACTACACACTTTCGCTAGTATGCAATGGTCATTACAAGAGAATCAATTCGATAAATGGCTAATCACAACGAGATGCAAAGAGTGCACATATTGTCTATGTAACTTCATTTGGCCTCGTCGTAGCCGTGGATTTATGTTTGTTCAATTGAGAGCACTATTCAAGTCATCGGTATTGATCGAAACAAAGACTTAAATTTTTACAAATGAACATCCACCTTCAACACAAGAGTTGGCAAAAAAAATTCGGGAGGATCAAAACTATTTTCAATTAAAACAACGGGAGCCATGAGCTCAAACATCCACAGAAAAGCAGTATTTAAAACACAAATTAAAGAAAACAACCCAAATATATACAAAACAAAATATGAATGTCAACACAAAAGGTGTGGGCCTCACCCCACCAAAATATAGAGTGTTTTTCCTCAAATGCAAGTAATAAGTATCCAAAAGGTTAGATAAAGAAAAACAGAGAGGGAGGTAAAGAGGAGATCCTATTTAAGCAGTCGCTCCATCTGTCTGGGCGCGTGTCTCAGTGCCCGGTGCGTCATCCTGAAGTAAAACAATGGTCCCTGGAGCATTGTCACTTTGGTCTTCACGGTTTGCCTTTGCCTCAGCCTCTGCAACAAGATTTGTTGCAATCATCTGATCTATCTCCTGAGCTGCTCTGAAGGTATATATTGCATTAACTAAACTTTGATCACATGGGCCCACATTAAGGTCAAAAGGAATTCGTCTCTTTTCCCTAGCCTCCTTGGTGTACTTCCTTTGTCTGGCTAGCTTTGCTCTCTTTTCATCTTTTCTAAATTCTCGTGCTCCTATGTGCCTTGGTGGATCATCTCTCCCTGCGATTTTTGGTCTAGCCATTTCTGCAAAAAAAACTTCGAGGATAAGTTAAATATATATTCACATAGGAGCAAAAATGGTGTTTCTAGGTGTGGAATTTCTCAGCTAAGCTGCCAGGCTAATCATTAAAATTGATGTACATATGATGAAAGGGTGCAGGCAAAAGGCGAACAAATGCTCTCTCGGCGCGTTGACAACTGTATTGTGCGAACCAAACTGACCGCCGAGAGTCACAGGTCAATCAGTACATAAAACATGTAGTTAAGATCGAAATGGAGCAGGTAGGCAAATCGTTGAGCAGTTCGGCGGAATTTGTTTACCTCGCCTATCACCTCAACGTGTCCATTATCAACCCATCATTTTGAATCTCACCTAGAAACCTCAGATAATATATCTTACGCGCACATGACTCAGTTTCAACGAACACACACAAAACTTCTATTCCCATCACATAACAATCCAACTCAACGCATAGCTAAGTGGGGACTCCTAGAATAATGCATTAGGTGCCACATTATAATAAAAAATAAATGTAACTTCAGTAACTCAGAGACTTAGCAGAGGTTTAACACTTTCATCATTACGCAAATGAGTACAATTCTAATATTTTTAAATGCGAGGTTGAGACTACCAACCTTAGATGCTGAATAGATGCTAACGAACTGCCAGGCAACAATGCGATCCAAATCCGCACACAAATCAATGAACCACAATATTCCAAAAGTGCAAGAAATATAAAACTATGATGCAGGTGTGAGTTTGGTAGGATAAAGAAATGAGAGAAAGTTAGTGAAATAGGACTTTTAAACCTGCGGCCTGCAAAAACCATCCAGTTCCCGCCCATTCAGCGATGTGAGTCAAATTGACCTATTCATTCGGTGACACGCTGAATGTCTAATTTCCTCGCTGAAGTTAGCAGAACCTTTATTTTATGTAGGGATCCCAACGGTGGTCTCTGTCAAGATCACCAACATGGTTGGCGATGCGCCAATAAGTTTTTTCTAGACCGCTGAGCTTTACAGGAGTCCATCTGAGGATGCCTTCGGTCAGTCCGCGGAAGAAATTTAATTCGCCGAACTTGTTGGCTAACCGCCAACTGAACTTGTTGCTCGCTTTCATACATCTTTCAAACACTTCCCTAGCTTCAACCTGTACAAACAAAACACTATTATTTTATCGAGAAAATTCAAAAACAAGTAATTGGTTTTGGGTTGCCTCCCAAATAGCGCCTTAGTTAACATCGTGGCACGATGTAAATTAGCAACTATTCTTCATCTTCGGAGTCGCCCATGTTGTCATTAGGTGAGTCTTCGACGAATGGTGGGTAATGGCCTGATATCAAATGGCCAATTTGAGAATCCTACAACTCGACGGTCATGGAGTGAGAGGTTGATGCTTCATTTAATTGTGATATTTTCCTTTATCTCATTCAATATCTCCTTGTGTGCCTCTATTTTCTTTTGAATGAGTGAAGGAGCTTCATGTCCTTGCTTCTTCCCATGATTACACTCACGGAGGGAGATGTGCTTTCCTTTACCCATGGTTTGTACTTCCAATTATGTGACTCGGTTGGATAGATCATCCAACTGGGTAATTAGTGCTTCCCACTCCTGCTTCTTTTTGGTTTTTTTGTTGGTTGCTACCATGCCATCAAGGAGTTTTTCGATGACTTCATAGGGCTGGTATAGCATGCCTCCCTCACAAATATGATCGTCTATGCTTCTATTCTTGGGTCCAAGACCCCTATAGAAGCACTCCAGTAGTGCCTTACCCGTTATCCCATGAGATGGGCATGGTTGCTGCACTGCTTGAAACTTCAGCCACATGTACTGAATTGTTTCATCCCCTACCTATTTGAATGTTAAGACATTGTCCTTGAGGTTCAATAGTTTCAGCAGGGGATGATTCGTGTGGTATCCATAATGATCATCCATCGTTTGTTCCGTGGTGTAATGTTTAAACAAGCAAAGCAAGACTACAACTAAGATTAGTAAAGCTAAAACTAGGGAAAACATAAATTTCTGCCAATGATCCTTGGGATTACATACAATCAAAAACTCAAAGAAAAACAAAACTAAGAGTAAAATTAATAATCTAAGATTAATAAGACAGAAATTCTAGTGAATTAAAATTTCTCAAATAACACCACTCCCCGGCAGTGGCGCCATTTTGATTCTTATCGTGACCAACTACACTATCCTATAATATGAGTGTCTACGATCGTCGATAATATCATAACCCAACCAAGGGTTGGGATCGTGTCCTAAGGGAGAAGTTTTGAGAATTAATAACCAATTAGAATTTCATTCAAATTAGTCGTAGTAATAGACATTTGCGATAAAACATATTATAAATTAAAGGTGATACCAAAGTGTCAAATATCAAACTGGGTTTTTGTAACTAGTACTAAAACAACAATATAAAGAATAAAATCAAGTATGGGGAAAATTTCTTGAGATGTGACCACAATACAAGTTGGGATAAATTGTTGGGTACATGCTTTCGATTGTAGATTTGCAAAATAATAGTGACTAGGCTAAGCTTTAAATGGAAATAAGTTCCCTCTCGGGAAACTTAGCCCATTTCAAATGCGTTCCTCTCGGACACCCATTCGCCGCATGAAGACCAGCCTATGCCTTACCCCACTCAGTCTCCCGAGCTGAGTGTTAGGATATGCGACTAGGGCTCACCCTCTCGGGCTGAACCTCATGTTGACCCAATCCTTAGGCCATCAGTCTAGTGGTTTTGGTTTTGTGACCTCCCTCTCGGGCAAGTCGAAAACACATGGGTGGCTTTGTATTTGCAACTACAAACCCTTTAGATTAAACCACAATCACTAGGTGAAATCACTATTACAATACATCTAACCCATCAGCAAGCAAGACCCAACAAGAATATCAATCCATATTTGCTAAATCACACCCCAAGAATGGGGGTTTTTAGCCACACATCAAGAAATAAGAAATTATACCTAACATGATAATGAAATCAATTGGGTATAAGAAATTAAACCTTGAATTAAGCAAAGGAAAGTGAATAGAGAAGACCCACTTCCAACTTGGGGAAGAAGAGCTCCTTTCTTCAAGTCTCCACAAAACCCTCTCCAAACTTGAGAGAAATATATAAGCTAGAATATGTTCTAAATTGAAAAATTACTATTTTAAAATTGTTTTCACTCTATCTCTTCTAAAGTTCTAAGTAGTAATTATAGTTTTCACAGATTGTGCTACGGAGGATTGTTCGGCGACATTAGTCGAGATCGACAATGAACTCAGTGATCCGCCTTTTGGTCAGCTCACCGCCATTAGTGTCTTGCCTTTTGCATCCTCGCATTCTGGATCATTGGGCGGTATAGTACTGCGTCGTGGAACTTATTGGCAACTCGCCGACTACTCCTTTCCTCGCCTTTTGATCCACTTTTTTCAAGGCTTCGCGTACTGGAACGAAGGGCGGTTGATGTCGTTTCGGTGACTCACCAAGTTAAACTTGATGATTCTCAGGACTTCATTTCTTGTTCTTTTCAGCCCTATTTGCTCCATTTTGCACCTAAGTGTCCATGCTTCCATTAAACCTTCAAATATCTGAAACTTCAACATTCTAATCAGGTATTGAGATAAAAAAGCATTCAAGGACACTATTTCCATTAAAATAAAGCCCTAAATGAGTCCAATTTATGGACTCATCAATGTCACTTAAATCTTCAAGTTTGAGTTAAATCTTCAAGTTGAAATGCTCCTTGAAACGCGAGCTTAAACTGTATATCAAAATGCTCTTCAAATTTGAGTTAAATCTTCATGTTGAAATGCTCCTTGAGTCACAAGCCTAAACTGTATATCATAAAGCTTTTCAAATTTGAGCTAAATATTCAAGTTAAAATGCTCCTTGAGACATGAGCCTAAACTGTATATTATAAAAATCATTAAATTTAAGCTAAATCTTCAAGTTAAAATGCTCCTTAAGGTACGAACCTAAACTGCATGTCACTCCTGGCCTGCAAGAGTATAAACTGTGTACGGCACAACAAAAAAAATCACTCACATCAAGAAATACGTGGTGACTTGATCCTCTTCATTGAGGTACGTAGGAACTTAGAACCATATTCTAAGTTCAGTTGCATGAGTGTCAAAAACTAAATGTTCCCACTTGATCTGTCTCATGAAAGTTAAAGCTATGAGTAATCTTTCATAAAACTTCATACTTGCACCAAATGGTGGTGACTCAATGGGAGCAAACCCTTGTGAATCAAAATTGTTTCAAGATGAAGTCTTCAAAATTTCCAAACATGCAAGTTGAAGTCTTTAAATTCTTCAAGTTTGCAAGTTGAGCTCTTCAAATTCATCAAGCCTTGTCTTTGAAAGGTAAAATATCTCGACAAGACTTGAAGAAGGGGGAATTTGTAGTCACTTAAAATTTATTAAATATAAATTTATTGAGTGATTCGGATTATATGAAATTCATGAATGTATTAGTCCAAATAAATATTATTGAGTTAATTATTTAAATCTAATAAATATAGATTTATTTAAAGCCCGCTCCATAAAGGCCATATGACATGTCACTTAAATCTGATTGGCCGAAGGGAATCCTATTCCTTTCACAACTTCTCTATTTTAAAACTATAAATAGGGGTCCTCATAATTCATAAAATGAACCAACAATTCAAACAAGAAGCGAGAGAAAGCTCAGGCATCAAAAACCACAATTTCTCTACAAGTTCAAGAATTCGAGGATTCAAGAATTGAAGAATTCAAGTTCAAGATTTGAAGAAGTCAAGATCGAGTTCAAGATCAAGTTAAAGAACGATCAAGATCAAGACCACCAGATTCAAGATCAAGCTTGAAGCCCTTGAATTCAACTAGAAAGTCATGATAAAGATAGAGTTCAAGTCAAGATAAAGTTGAAGTCCACAAAAGTCATGGAATATTCATAAATAGGTCAAATCTAAATCATCCTAGTTCAAGAAATATGCCGCTAACGGCCCTCAAATCATGGATAAATCTCAGGAGAGTAGAATCAAGGGAGGAACAGAATTGTACCCACAATCTTGATGAATAAAATTATGTTCCTTCATTTATTTTGTGATTGTAATTTATTTTCTGTCACTAAAAAAATTGTTGCAAACATACCCAAATCATTGATTTGAAAGTAGATGTAGGGCATGAGGACGAACTAGTCCAACACTATGATAGCCTTACATATCTGGAAAAACAAGTGTCTTGAAGAACAACTTGATTAGAAGCCTTGAAACCCTAACTTGAAGGAAAAAAATCAATAAAACATTTCTTGAGATTTCTTGAATTGATTTCTTGAAACTCTATAGCCAAGAAATATGATTTTCATTAGTGATTCACAATTGTACGGAGGAATTTCAGTTGGAAAGAATGAAGTTCTTGGAGAAAGACTTACATTGAAGAAGAATCTTGAAAAAGATTGAAAGAATCTTTAAAAAGATCAATTTTCGTTACGGTTTTGTCTTAGAGTGTGAGAGAGAAGAGAAGGATGGATTAATAGATGAAAATCAAATTGTTTTGGGTCTTGAATTAGTCAACAAATTCTTTTAGGGTTTTCTTAGACGCAAAAATATATTAAAAAAGACCTTTTTTAATGTTTTCCCATCGGCTAATTTGTCACAACACTGTATCAGGTTACTAAAATGGTCATAACTTTTTCCTTAAACCTTGGATGGACGCGAAATTGGTGGTGTTGAAAGAGGATTCAAATACCTATAATTTCATAGGTTATGAGCCACGCAACTCTTTATATTCTAAGACATGGTAGTTTGAAGTTGACCCAAAGAGAATCTTACATCAAAACTTAATCGGTTAGGAAACTTTAAACTCAACATTGTGCTAGGAGATTCTAGTTACCTTAATCGATATTTTAAATCATTCACACACTAAAAAATTTACCTTTACATATATGGGAAATTTAAGAATCACCTGGTACAATCATATTCACAAATGAAGAATTGTTCAGATCTTAACTTAGAAATTTTTGGGGTGTTACAGTACTCAACTCTTGCTTCAACATTTGTGTAGGTTATGAGCCCAGATCTTCATGATTCTTCCTCTTATTTTCTTGTTTGAGTCTTCCTATGGATATTTGTGAGGCAGTTGATTGTCATCTCAGTGTACCTTTTTAGTCCTATTTGTGATCCTATCCTACTTTAGAGACAACATCATTTGAGACTTGTTTATTTCTCTCAAATCTATTGCAATACATTAGGGTCTGGTACACGTGACAACCATATTTTTGGGGATTTAATTAAGTTGACTTTGTTATCCCCGTTGTTAATTATTATTAAATTTTCAGTCTTATTTTACTTCCGTATTTTATTATATTTAGTTTTGAATTTTTAGGCTAACTTGTCATGGTGGGATAAGACTAGTGTCATCATATCCATTATTATGAACTTTCATTGTTCTTACTTTACTTCTTATATTTCAGTTTTTGATATGATGTATGGGCTAGGCCCAATTTCATTATGTTGTACTAGATGGCTATTGGGACCAGTGCTTCAGACTTCCACTTTCCTTTTATTAAACTATTGGACTTGAATGTTGATTTTAATCCTTTTGTTCTATTTATTATGTTATGAATGCTAAGCGACTTGTATAGGGTGTCTCGGGATCCTATACACAATGTTACATCTAGGGTGTACTCCTGGGTCGCGACATTAGGGACAAGGATATTGCTTCTTAAGACTTGGCCTCTTCTAACGTGAGAGGCTCCATCTTAACGTCCTCACGATGCTACGTAACATCCCAACGGAATAGTCATATTCATTATATGTATCATCATTCATGGATAAGCACAATTAAGTTACTAATTACAGCTTAAATCATCATAGAGTAGATCCTTAAATCATGAATTGTGCATATGTTAGAAAACCTTTCACCTAATCATGCTTCCTTAATATGTGAGAAAGTCCTTTCACAATCTCATTGATGCTTAACTCAAAACAACCTACATTATAGAACATCTTTTCATAAATCACACATAAACTTCCATAAATTTATCATTCATATATTCATAGCTTTCTTCATAAATTCATATCTTTAAGAGTTCATAGTAAAAAAAATGAAAAATGCATGGGTTCTTAGTAAATCCCTTAAAAAATATGAAATTGAATCAAAACAATCATAAAACATAAAATTGAAACAAATAAATAAACACAATTAGAACCCATGAAGAATTGAATAAAACGTAATCTATTTGATGAAATTGAACGTGGAGAATTGAGAAATATTTGGGGCTCAATGGTTGAATTGAACACATTGATGAAACCCTACATACTTGATAAATAAAGCCCAACAATAATGGAGAAATTGGAGAATTGTATCTTGAAACCCTAGCTTTATTCTTAAACTAGAGAGAGTTGGGGTAGTTTTAGGGGTAGAAGGGTAGTTATAGGACTTAAAATTGGGGTCAAAATAACATAGAATATGTGATGAGTGGTGAATTTGCACTAATTTAAGGCTCTTGTTGGTGATTTTTTTGCTCCAAAGTAGATAAAGAGGCCAACTATACTTTGAATTGTGTTGTTTCAGGTGTTTTCATCTTGGGAAAGAAAAGGATGAACAAAAGTAGAGTAGAAGCTGAAAAAGAGTAAAACCTTGAAGAAAACAAGCCTCGGGTCTCGCTCCTGTGGAGATTTGTATGCTTAAGCGAATTAGTCAACAAGGTCAACAGGTCGCTTTAGCGAGTGGAGGCGTTCACTTCTATCAACTGATCCAAAAAGGCAGAGTTATCTTAAGTGAACTTACATTCACTTTTGCGAACCTCCTTCTGCTTTTGCAATTCCATCCTTTTCAGATAGAGCCAGAAAGCAAAATTCTCAAAAATTAGACCCAAATTCAGAAAAAAGGGTTAGAATGGAGCATTAGTGATCATCCAATGATTGGTTGAGAGAGAAGATTGTAGAGAGAAAAACACATCAAAAAGTAGATCCCATAATGTTGTTTATTTAGGGGTTGAGACACTGAAGGGAAGTTGCCTCACATTTCATTTGTGGATTTGGAGATCATGCTCGATATTAGTAAATACAATTTACCTTTCTTCATTTCCTTGCTATTAAATGCTAGGATTGTGGGTGTAATTACTTGTATGAAATTGGTGCTTTTGTGCTAGAAATAGACAAAGCTATTTTTGTGTTTGAATTATTGCTTTACTGCTTTTGTAATTCCTTGTTTCCATGTTCGATTTTATGAAATAGGTTCAATCTAGTTTTCATGTTTGAATTAATGAGTTGAGAGTGCATGCTCAACCTTTGCTTCTGATCTTCATGTGTTCCTTGAATATAGAATCTGTGAAGTGGAGAATTAGATTATTAATTGCATTTGAACTTTGAATCGTGAATTTGAGATCAAAAGGAGATAATTTAGGGTTTAATTCTTGAATTCAAGGCATCCTAAAAAGTAAAGTCTTCGTTAAGGTAGTAGGGTTTTTTGTATTAATGTGTTTTAGATCGAAAGGAGATATCAAAATTTAACCCTTTGAGACAGAAAGGAGATTAGGGTTGAATTAAGATGACTCAGACTATATATTAGTGATTGACCTTGGATTGAATTGCAATGGATCAGTGAGTGTTAACTATATCGTCTTTGCCCCTATAGGAAGTGTAGTTATAAAAATTGCCTTCTATGTGATATTTTTTGTACATTGTATGTTTAAATTCAAACTAGTATCTACTTACCCTTTATCTTTACAATTGCCGACAAGTTGTTCTATGTGGGATTCGACCCCGACTCTTAGTTGGGTAGTTTTATTGACGATGACCATTTCCTCTTTTTAATTGATTTTAAGGAAGACATTTGAGTGTTATCCAAAATGGTGTCGCTACGGGGATCAATAAGACATATTGAATTGATTTAGAATTTATAGTTACTTGTTTCTATCTAGATTGTGAATAGTTGTATTTAGTTTTTTTTTATTTATTCTATGCCTTTTTGTGATCATTAAATTTTTGTGAGTAGTATGCCTTAAGCCGACCCATGACCTTTTGGCAAATCAAATGTAATAAGTAAATGAGGATTAAGATCGTGGATGAAAAACTCAGCTGGGGCAAAAAAGCCCTATTTCTACTCTCCCAAGAAATGGATGGGTTTCAAAAAGGGCACCTAGCACGGTTCTATAGCATGGTCGATCTTGACTTTGGACTTGCTAGTCTTATGGCTAAGGTGATAGAAATCCTGAGGGTGAAAGTTCCTCATTACCCAATGGTCGAAAAGAGTGAAGAAGGGTCACACAACTTGAACCTTGCTTGGTGTGATGAGATCCAATTTATGTTCGAATTTAAATGGTTCGAAATCAAAACAAGAGAAGAGGTGGAGATGGATGTAAAAGCAGCGCCCTCTCACAATAGCAAACATCGCTTAAGCGTAGGGACACTCTCTTAAGTGAAATCCGCCCTTTCTTTAGCAGTCGTAAAAGAGACCAGACGTTGCTTAAGCAAGGGTAAGGAATTTCAAAAGGCAGTGAAAGAAAGCCAACTGCATAAAACTCACATATAAGGTCAAACTTCTTGTTCTCTCCCTTCAATTGACTAAAAATGATTCCAAACTCTTGGTCTTGATTGTGAAGACACAATCCTGTATGTTTATCTTATTATTACTCTCTTTATATGGTAATAATCATTGTTTACTTTTTATTTCTTTTTTGAAAGTTGGGGGTATTTAGTGGGTAGTAACTTCTCTAACTTGGGGGGTTAAAATTGTGAATGTGTTGGCCGATTTCTTTAATTAAATTATTAAATGCATGTGTGTGGGCTGATTTTGAAGTATTTGGTGAAGTCTTGAGTACCTATTTCATCATCTAATTGTTAAAAATAGATTGGGCACCATGTCTTTAATAAAATGCCCAAAAGAACTCAAAAATGATTTTCGAAACTTGTCGTGCTGAAATTATTGAGTTTCTTTTTTTTGTTTGGTGGTTGTTGATTTGATACATATGGTATTTGAAATTTTATTCTAAAAAGTGAAATAAAAATTGGTTGCTCTTGTTGAAGGGAGTCGACTCTTTGCAAACGAGGACTTGCTATAGCAAAAGCAATGTTCGCTTAAGCGATACCCCTTCACTTTTGCAATTAACCATTAAGAAGTCTTCTTGTTGCTTCTGCATTATTTACTTAAGCGGCATTATTCACTTAAGCGAACAAGACATCAATTTTGCGACACTTAGGACTATATTCTGCCAGGGTGAAAAAATGTACTATGTATATTTTGGTTCCAAATTGAGTTCTAACAAATTTCTTTGACTTCTGCCTATGAAAAAACATTGTTTAACACATGGTAACACTTGTATGCTATTGTGGTTAACATATTGTAACACCTCAGATCCGGGAAAGCCTAGAAAGGGGTCAATCGGGCTAGTCACAAGCCCAATACTGGACCATGGGACCCTCTACAGAGTCCTAGATGGACCACGACCCATTTTGGTGCTCGTGAGATTGTTCAAGAACTTGCCCAAAAAGGTTCCCCTCCCACAGGCCCTTAAACGGCCCGTAGTGAGCATCACGGACTGTAAAATTCATCGTAATGTGGGTCAAGTAAGTAGAGGTACTCACCTAGCCAGTGGTCAAGGGCCACGGGCGTCACAACGACCCGTGAAGCCCCACACGGACCGTGAAGTCGTCCGTGAAGGGTTTTCATTAGACTTAGAGTTTAGCATCTACTTCAAAGAATCATATCTTTTAGCACAAAATGAATTAGGTGGCAAATGACCTATCAAATTAAAGGTCTTTGAGTTCTCTTTCCAACTCCACCGAGTTTGCCTAATTCCAAGCTCGGAGTTAAAAGTTATGCCAGAAATAGTGAAGTACTGTCAGGCAGAATTTCATCATCTGTTCAATTCGGCAGTTTTCAGTTAGGGACTTTTGAATCTTTTCTCCAATTGTTTTAAATCAATACTATGTTGTTTTTCCTTATACCGAAATCCCTATATATTTATTTTGAACCCCCAAATCATCCAAACACAATTCATTCTCTCAAATTCTCAGAAGAAGATCAAGCTCCTTCTCTCAAATATTTCACTATCTAGAAGTTGAAGAAGAAAGCTAGGGTTTAAAGACCAAGCCTCCAAATCTTCCATTGCTTCAAAGCTTTTGGAATCAAGGTATGATAGTTTTCATCCATGGAGCCCTTTCCTCTATGGAGCTTCCAAATTCTCCAATTTACGAAGTTAGAATTTTCCAATTGAGTTAGGGTTTTCTCCAATTGTCGTGGGTTCCTTTCAATGTTCATTTATTTGATTGATTTATTAACTTGTATGCATTTATTGAAGTAATTGCATGTTTTTAAGTAAATTTCCCATGAACCCATGCATAACCCATATTTTCTAAGCTATGTTGATATAATATGGGTCTTGAACTATGAAAGATGAATTTATGAAAATATGCATGCCTTCTATTTATGAAATAGATGTAACTGAATTTGAAGATGCATTTACTTTGAAGACTTGATGAAGCTTATGAATTATTGAAAAGAATGCATGTTCATGGAAGTATGTTTATGACTTAAGAAAGCTTATAGATGATATTGTATTTATGTTCTATGAACCTTGGTCACATGACATTAATGACATCTAGATTTCCCCTCAATGTTTTTCGGGCTATTTTCCTAAATTAGGTCTTGATTAGTAGGTATTTGGACATGCCATCAATGATCATAGGCCACAATTTCAAAACTATTTCCATTAGTATGAGGGAAATCTCTAGCATGGAGTGAATGACTATGGGCCTTAAAAGTTATTATGAAAATATCATGGACGGTGAAAGGTATTCTCACGCATGATCTAAGGAGCTATCCTATGAAAATAAAAGGCATGACTACCCACGTATTTTAAAGATAAGATAAGTCAAGACTTAGTAACTACTTTGTGGGATTTATGCTTTGCATCGAGATGATATTGAGATGGAAGCTCTTCCATGCTGAGGTCGGATTTCTAGAAGCAATTTCATTATATCATACCTATGTGCCTCCATAGGATGATGGTCTAGATAGAAATTATCTAGTGGATCCACTTTATCTCAAATTCATGGTTCTACCTTGGCAAGTAGGACAACCATTTTTGATGTGGGAGACACTGGGGGATCATATTATAGCTTAAATGGTCTTTATGTCGGTTAGTATAATACCCACAATAATGAACTAAGGTTGCTTTAATAAGTATATCATATGTGTTCAAATATGATTTTACTTGCATTTACCATGTTTTACCACTCATGTTTTCCAACCCTCTTATCTAATCTTTTAACTTGGTCTTTGCATATCACGAATATGTCCTTTTTAGCATGATATCATACTTTTATGCATGGATATCATACTCAGTGCATATTTATTCTAACGGATACTCTTAACTACATTTCTTATCCTCAAATATTAGGTCTGACGATTCTGATTCGCACCTTCGTGGCTAGGATCTCTTAGTAGTTAAAGAATGAAGATTTGTAAGGCTTCATGTTTAGAGGACCAATCCTTTATTTTGATTATGACTTTTTATTTTAGTTTTGAACCTGATGTACGGGTTACGTCCCAATTTCTCTTTTGTACTAGATAGCTTAAGACATTGTTAGACTTCCGCTTTTTCTCTATAAAACTTATGTATGTTGAAACTGTCTTTTAAATATATTGATTTCTATTATCTTTTATTATGTCTGCTGAGTGGCTTGTTTAGGGCCTCTCAGTGTCTTGTACGCTATGTCACGTCTAGGTTTACCCTTGGGTTGTGACAAACTTTGTAACCAGAGTACAAGGTTTAGAAAGGTCCTAGGAAGTCTCATATCCCACGTCGAGTAGATTCTTGTTCATGAGTGTGAAGCGCGCCACATTTATCAATGAGAGCCTATATGATGTTTAGGAAGTTTCACTTCTTTCATTACTCTAAAGTTGTGCGATAAAGTGTAACTCTAGGTGTCTATCTCTCCTAACCCCAATTTATGCTTTTCTGAATATGCCTCCACAAAGCAATTCCGTGAGAAGGAATAAGAATATTCGTGAAAATATGAGACAAGAGGTTTCCCAAGTGTCGGTCAACCCGTTGGCCAAGCAATTGACTAATGATGAGTTTAGAATCGTATTTCATGCATTGGCCGAAGCTATGATGACCTAAGTAAATAGAGAGGTTGTGGCTCCCGTGAACCCAATGGTGGGTACGATGGCAACAAGGGTGAGGGACTTTATTAGAATCAATCCTCCAGACTTCCATGGGTGTTATGTTGAGGAATATCCTCAAAAGTTCATTGATGAGTGTGTAATGTTACACCCCGAGGCTACCCCCTTGACGTAAACACGACACTTAGCATCACGTGTTACCCCGAGCTAACCCTACTAGCTTATCATAAGAATACTTAAAGATTTACTAAAAAATAGATATATTGTGCGGAAGCGAAAAATATGACATAAAATGAAATGATGTGGAATACCCATTCTAAGTTTGAAGATATAAAACTGAGTTTAATGACAACTGAAAGTTCAAACTCAACTAAATACTGAATCTAAACCATGTATGAATAAAAGCCTCTAATGACTAGAGATGTGATGAGTCCACAAGTTCGACTCATTGAGGGATTTATTTTAATAGAAATTGTGTCCTCAAATGCTTATTTCATCACAATATATGATGAAAATGCTTAAGTTTCAGGTATTTGAAGTTTTAGTGGAAGCATGGATACTTAGGTGCAAAACGGAACAAAAAGGCTGAAAAGAACGAAGAAGCTAAATCCTGAGCATCGCCAAGCATACTTGGCGAATCGCCAAAGGGATGCACTCCACCATTTGTTCCAGTACGCGAAGCCCTGAAGGAAGTGGATCAAAAGGCGATTAAAAGAGCAGTCGGCATTTCGCTGAATAGATACGCGAAGCAGTACAATGTCGCCCAATGACACAGAGCACAACGATGCCGAAGGACGGTGCAAAATGGTGATGAACTACACCAAAGGGTGAATCGCCAAGTTGTCGGCAATTCTGACTAATGTCGCCGAGTGATCTGCCACATCACATATTTTTGAAAACTATAAATACTCGTAGAGAGTTATAGCTTAGTATCAGACTTTAGAAAGAGATTTTAGTGTAAATTTGAGACTATATAATTTTTAGTACTTTTTACTCTCAAGTTTGGAGAGGGTTTTGGAAAACTTGAAGAAAGGAGTTACATCTTTCCCAAGTTGGAAGTGGGTCTTCTCTATTCATCTTCCTTTGCTTAAATAAAGGTTTAATTTCTTATACCCATTTGATTTCACTATCATTTTAGGTGTATTTTGTTATTTCTTTATGTGTGGCTAAAAACCCCCATTCTTGGGGTGTGATTTGGCAAATATGTGTTGATATTAGTGTTGGTTCTTGCTTGCTAGTAGGTTAGATGTATTTTAATGGTGATTTCAGCTAGTGGTTGTGGTTTAAGTTAATGGGTTTGTAGTTGCAAATACAAAGTCACCCATGTGTTTACGAGTTGCCCGAGTGGGAGGTCGCAAAACCAAGACCACTAGACTGATGGCCTAAGGAGTGGGTCGACATGAAGTTCAGCCCGAGAGGGTAAGCCCTAGTCCCATATCCTAACACTCAGCTCGAGAGAGTGAGTGGGGTAAGGCGTATGCTGGTCTTCATGCCGCAAATGGGTGTCCGAAAGTAACGCATTTGAAACGGGGTAAGTTACCCGAAAGGGAACTTATTTCCATCTAAAGCTTAGCCTAGTCACTATTATCTTGCAAATTGTCTATCTAAAGCATGTACCCAACTATTTATCTCAACTTGTATTGCGGTCACACCCCAAGAACTCGTCCCCATACTTGAATTTGTTGTTATTTTTGCTGTTTTAGCTATACTTGTGACAAAACCCCAACTTGATATTTGACACGTTTCTGTCCCCCCTTTGATTTACAATGTTTTTATTCGTTAATGTCTTTAGCTACCACTAGTTAGAACTAGATTTTATTTTTCTATCAAATCTCAAAACCACTCCCTTAGGACACGACCCCAACCCTTGGTTGGGTTACTATATTATCGACGATCGTAGACACTCCAACCGTAGTTATTGTTGTTGGTCACGATAAGCATCAAAATGGCGCCGCTGCCTGGGAGTGGTGTTATTTGAGAATTTTTAGATTAGTAGAATTTTTGTTCTTCTTAGTTGTAGTTTACTTACCTAATTTTCAGTTTCTTTTTGAGCATTTGTGTGTTTCAACATCCATATGAGTGTGAACGACGAAGATAGCTTCCAAGCAGGTAACCTAGTGGGTTATACTTTTCATCGAAATGATATTGATGATATTAATAGTGTGTACAACCCTACCCAAGTGGGTGAGATGAATGCAATTCGTATGCCACAAGCAGACGGAAATGCAACATTTGAAGTTACTAGCACAACACTCCATCTCATACATTCAAGAGGTGTATATGGAGGGTTAGAGCATGAAGACTCGTATGAACATATACAAACCTTCATAGAAGTGTGCACACCTCTGTCATTCAAGAATCTATCGCAGGAACGCATACGACTGCGCTTCTTTCCACTATCATTAACCGGGGAAGCCACTAGGTGGTGGATTGAGCTTCCAAAGTACTCTATCAAGTCATGGGAGGGGCTGGTAACGGCTTTTCATGAAATATTCTTCCCTCCATAAAAAATGATGAAACTAAGAGACGATATTCAATGTTTCAATCAAAAGGAGGTGAACCAATTAACGAATCCTAGACACGATTAAAGAGAATTTTGTGAAAATGTCCAATGCATGGATTGTCGAGTGAGTTACTGCTCCAATATTTTTACCGCAGTTTTTATTTAGTTAATAAATGTATAGTTGATCAGTTGGTGCAAGGAGGGATAATGTTACAATCATTTGAAGTAGCATCATTTCTCCCAGATGGCATGACTAAGGTAAATCAAACATGGTACACAAAAGATGACCAAGTTTCTCCACTGTGCTTCAGATTAACGCAAGAACAACTCGGAAAAGAAAGGGAAACGGACGAAAACATAAAAAAAATATTGTCTCAAATAAAAGTGATATACGAGCACATGAAGGGGACGTATGGAGTATTTTGAGTTGAGGAGGGTTCCCCTTCTGGTCATTTGAGACCGGAGGAGAATCAAGGTTGGAACTCCAAAAGAATTGAGGGTGGTTCTTCATCTGTTTACTTAAGACCGGGGGAGATTCAAGGTTGGAACTCCACAAGATATGAGGAGGGTTTCCACCCACACTATCAACAACGGGGAGGAAATCAAGGTTGGAGCCATTATAGGGATGAAGAATCAAGGAGATATTGCCACGATTGGACTGAGCAAGATGACCATGAGGAAGATTGTACTCAATTGAGTGAAAGCCCAAAATCAAAAGGGAACGCAAATAGTCCTCGGGTAAATGATCTATTGTCACTCATACTTGATAAAGTTGAAGGCTCTTATGATTTGTTGAAAGGAATGAGAGATGAATTTTCATCACTAAACAATAAAGTAAATTCTCACGCTGACGCCATCAAAACACTCGAAGGTCAACTGAGTCTATTAACAACTAAATATTCCTCCAGAACACTAATGGAAGTTAATGAAATGGGCTGGTTGTGGTAACCCGCAGTGGAAAGATGGAAAAAGGGAATGTTATAGCAGATGAGGATCCTCGCATGTAGGAAGAGGGCCAGGTTATAGAGGAACGAGAATCACCTATTCCACTAAACCTTGCCAAAGAACCACAAGATGATGCAGAGCAACATATCCAAGCTCCGAAAATCACACACCCTTTACCCAAAACCCCCCACCATTTCCTCAATATTTGAAAAAGAAGAATGAATATGAGAAGTGCAAAAAAAATTTGTCAGTATTCAAGAACATGTCAATTAACCTCCCTCTGGTAGAAGCATTGTTGGAAATGTCGGGGTATGCCAAATTCATGAAGGAGCTGGTTACAAAGAAAAGGAGCTTGGAGTATGAAACGATTGATGTGCCCAATATTTGCAGCACAATTATGACAAATGAGGCAATCACTAAGAGAGAAGACCCTGGGGCATTCACAATTCCATGCACAATTGGTATTCTCCAATTCGCGAAATCTTTGTGCGAGTTGGGAGCAAGCATTAATTTGATGCCCTATGCAATATACAAACAACTTGGTTTGGGTGAACCAAAGGCAACCACAATGAGACTCATTATGGCTGATCGATCAATCAAGCACCTAGTGGGGATACTCCATGACATACTGGTAAAAGTGGATCGTTTCATCTTTCCGGCTGATTTCGTGATTCTTGACTGTGACATGAGTGCTGAAATTGCCATTCTTTTGGGAAGGCCCTTCTTGGCTACTGGGAGAGCATTAGTGGATGTCGAAAGTAGAAAATTGAAGTTTTGTGTGAATGATGATGAGGTGACCTTCAATATCTGTAAATCCATGAAGCAACCAAGTAATATACATGTGGTGTCTACTGAGGATGCTATAGATGAGGCAGTGGAAAGTGTTAGCCATTTAATGCGAAAGAATGAACCCCTTGAGTATGTGCTCTCTAACTATGATGAATCCGAAATTCAAGGCTATGGAAAAATAGTAGCTGCCTTATCAGGGCTAGGAGTATACTCAAGGAATCCAATCAAGTTGGACATCGACCAGAAAAACACAGAAAGTCCCCCTGCAAAACCATCAATAGAGGAATCCCCGCATCTTGAATTAAAAGTCCTACCCTCGCATCTAAAGTATGCCTTCTTAGGAACCAATAACACGTTACCAATGATTATTGCAGCTGATTTGCTCGAAGGGCATGTGGAATTGTTCATTGAAGTATTGCGGAAGCATATAAAAGTTACTAGATGGACAATAGCCGATATACTAGGAATTTCTCCTAGGATCTTTACTCACAAGATTCGTCTTGACAGTGAATGTAAACCTAGTGTGGAGCATCAACGAAGATTGAACCCTCCAATACAAGAAGTGGTGAAGAAAGAGATCATAGAGTGGCTAGATGCAATAGTGATCTACCCTATCGCAGATAGTAAGTAGGTAAGTCTAGTGCAATGTGTATCAAAAAAAGGAGGTATAACCGTAGTCCCCAATGTAAAAGGAGAACTTGTACCGACAAGACCGGTGACTGGGTGGCGAGTATGCATGGATTATCGAAAGCTTAACTCATGGATCGAGAAATACCATTTTTCAATGCCCTTTATTGATCAAATGCTAGACCGGTTATCAGAAAGGGGGTGGTATTGCTTTTTAAATGGATATTCCGATTACAATCAGATCTATATCACACCGGAAGACCAAGAGAAAACCACTTTTACCTGCCCTTATGAAACATTTGCATTCAAAAGGATGCCATTCGGGTTATGTAATGTCCCAGCAACATTTCAGCGGTGCATGTTGTCTATTTTTGTAGATATGGTCGAATATTTATGGATGATTTCTCAGTTGTAGGGGACACATTTGAGGAATGTTTGACACACTTGGGACAGGTTCTCCAAAGATGCATGGATACGAATCTGGTTCCCAATTGGGAGAAATGTCATTTTATGGAGAAGGAATGAATCGTTCTTGGGCACAAGGTGTCGCAAAAAGGTCTAGAGGTTGACAAGGAAAAGAACTGAGGTCATTGAGAAATTACCCCCCACTAATCTCAGTGAAAGGTATTCGGAGATTCTTGGGTCATGCAGGTTTCTACCGAAGGTTCATTAAGGACTTCTCAAAGATTGCACAACCACTATGCAAACTCCTAGAGAAGGAAGTGAAGTTCTATTTTGATGATGCTTGTATGGTCGCATTCAAGTCTCTGAAAGAAAAATTGGTATCCACCCCGATTATCATCAATCCTAATTGGTCTGAATCTTTCGAAGTAATGTGTGATGCTAGTGGGATGGAATTGAAAGTAGTATTTGGGCAAAAGTGCAACAAACTATTTCACCCAATTTATTATGCAAGAAAAACTCTGAATAGTGCCCAGCGAAATTATGCAGTCACGGAGCAGGAGTTGCTCGCAGTGGTCTAGGCATTTGAAAAGTTCTGGGCATACTTGCTAGGAACCAAAGAAATAGTACACACTGATCATGCTGCACTCCGCTACTTGATGGCGAACAAAGATGCATAACCAAGATTGATAAGGTGGGTGTTGTTACTACATGAGTTTGATTTTGAGGTGAGGGATCGGAAGGGCTGCGAAAATCAAGTGGCCGACCACTTATCGAGGTTGGAAGGAAGAGGAGATGCTTAGCGTGAGGTCGACATAGAAGATTCCTTCCCCGATGAATAGGTATTTGCTTTATATCTCAAATCCGCACCATGGTATGCAGACTTTGCAAACTACATTGTGAGTGGATTGATACCCGATGAGCTAACTTTTTACCAACAAAAGAGATTCATGTTCGACGTTAAAAAGTACTTTTGGGATGAACCTTAATTGTTTCGATAATGTGATGATAATGTTATTAGGAGATGTGTTCCGGAGGAGGAAGCGGTAGGAATCCTCCATGCTTGCCATGCATCTCCAGTAGGAGGTCACCATAGTGGTATTCGCACTGCAGCTAAGGTCCTCCATAGTGGTTATTACTGGTCGTCCCTATACAAAGACGCACATGAATTTGCAAAGAAATGCTCGCAATGTCAGAAGCAAGGCGAAGTGTCTAGAAGGCACGAGTTGCATCTCACTCCTATCTTGGAAATTGAGTTATTCGATGTATGGGGATCAATTTCGTGGGACTATTTGTGAGCTCATTTGGAAATAAATATATCTTGGTGGCTGTAGATTATGTCTACAAATGGGTAGAGGCCATCGCACTTTGAAACAATAAAGGAAAAAGTGTTGTCCAATTTTGAAATGCACTCCTAGGGCAATCATTAGCAATGAGGGGTATCACTCTTGCAATAGGTGGTTTTTAACAACACTGAGTAAATATGGGGTTAAACACAAGGTAGCAACTACATACCATCCCCAAATAAGTGTCAAAGTCGAAGTATCAAATCGGGGAATCAAACGCATCCTGGCAAAGACAGTAAATGCCAATAGAACTGATTGGTCTAGGAAACTTGATGATGCACTATGGGAATACCAGACTGCTTATAAGACACCTATCGATATGTCTCTTTATCAATTGGTTTATGGTAAGGCTTGTCCCATCGAACTAGAACATAAAGCATTGTGGGCATTGAAAGCCATAAATTTGGACTGATCAAAAACTTCAGGGGAGAAGGTAGAGCAGTTGAACGAACTGGATGAATTTAGACTCAGATCGTATGAAAGCTCAGCCATCTACAAAGAGAAGATGAAGAAATGGCATGATGCTCGAATAATCAAACAGTACTTCAAGGTAGGAGATTGGGTTTTGTTATACAACTCTCGACTTAGACTCTTTCCCAAAATGCTCAAATATAAATGGTCTGGACCTTTTAGAGTAGCACGAGTGTTCACCAATGGTGTAATAGAAATTGAAGATCAGGAAGGACCTCCATTTAAAGTGAATGCTCAACGTCTAAAATTATATTTTGAAGATTGTCAAGAGATTTCTTTGGTTGAAGTGGTGTATTTAGAAGACGCCTAAAGGCGCTGCTGCGTTGTGCCAAGACGTTAACTAAGGCGCTCTTTGGGAGGCAACTCAAAACCATGAATTACTTTCTTTAGCTTTGATAACATACTGGTGTGTTGATTGTGCAGATAGAAATATGAAGAGTGAACAAAAGGTGCAGATAGGCGAGTGATGAATCCAGTCGGCGAGTCACTGAAAGTATCGGTGAATTTGATCTTATCCGTCGTTCGACTCTACACATCGTCAACATTAGAGTCTATAAAACTCAGTGAGTTTTGGAAATCATTGGGAATCGCTGATCATGTCGGCGATCACGATAGGAACCGATATTTGAACCCTCGTAAACCAAAGGTTCTATAAACTTCGATGGAGAACTAAACAGTCGTCATACCATCGAGTAAATTAGCGAGTTTGACTAACGCCACCGAGTGGACAGATTTTACAAGCCAAAGGTTTTGAATTTCCAACTTCATTCACTTTCCCATGCTTTTTATCTATTCAAACACCCACACCTGCACTACAGTTTATATTTGTTGCACTTTTGGAGTATTTTGATTCATTGGTTTGTGCGTGGTTTTGGATTGCATCATCGCCTAGCTTCTTAGTAGTATTTCAACAAGCACAACAGTTCAGTCCCTTAATAATCATATTTATTTGTCGGCAGCAATGCCCCGACATATGGAGCAAGTGTGTAGATAGGATCCTCTCGTTACCTCTTTCATTGTTCTTTAACTGTTGGATACTTATCATTTGCATTTGAGGACAAATGCATTTATTTGTGGTGGGGTAAGTCCCACCTTGTGTTTTCTTGCTATGGATATTCCTGTTTTGTGTATATTTGGGTTGTTCTGTTTAAAAAGAATTTTACACTGCTTTCTGCGGATGATTGAGCTCATGGATCCTTTTGGTTTTAAATTATAAAAATGATTTTGACCCTTCTGAAAAAGAATTATTTTTTGAAATTTTTTTGCCACCGCTTGTGTTGAAAGTAGCTATTCTTTTGCAAAATTTAAGTCTCAGTTTCAATCAATACTGATGACTTGAATAGTGCTCTCAATAGAAAAAACATGATTGTGCGGCTATGAAGAGACAAAATAGAGTTACATAGACAATATGTGAACTCTTTGCATCTTGTTGTGATTAGCCATTTATCGAATTGATTCTCTTGTAATCACCATTGCACACTAGCGAAAGTGTGTAGTCTTGTTTGACTTAAGTGTCGATGCCTTGTGTGATTAGCTTACTCTGAACCATGCATGAATAAACCCCAAATTTTCCATGTTAGTTTGATTGATTTAGAAAGGTGTCCTCTTGATATGATCTTAGGCAACTTCAAAGAGTGTGAGCCAAATTTGACATATACCTCTTTTGTGGCCTACCCGTGAGCGTGTGAAACTCTTTTGGACACCCCTTGAGCCTTACCTTTCTTTGGAAGAACCTTGATGAACACTAGACCTTACTTAACCAACTATCTATAAGCCTCTAGAGTTATGATTTAGTGAATAGCCAACTTAGGCCAAAAGCCTAAGTTGGGAGTGCGGTGAAAAGGAAAAGGAGAAGTTCAGAAGTGCAAGAAAAAGACTCTCGAACCCATGGTGTTGCAAAACAAAATGGAAAACCTCTAAAAAAAAAAATTGAAAAAATGTGTACAAGGAATTGGGTTTCCAAGCAATACATGGAGAGTGAATGAAACGATGACTTAGAAGCACTAGAAGAAAAAGTGACAAGGGAAGGAAAAAAAGACTTTTTGAGAACATCAAATCTCACGAGGATGAAGAAGTCACTGAGCCTAAATGAACATACCTTTAAACTCAACCCAATTACAAGCCTTGAAAAGACCTTTCTGATCTTGAGTAAGCCGAATCAAAAGTCAATTGGAAAATAAGGGCAAACCTATGGGTGAAGTGATGCATTGTGTTCCTCTTTTTGAGTGTGAGCGTTGCATCTGATTCCTGATCTTAAATTGACTAGCCTCTGTGTGTGAATATGTAATCATTCTTTGTGTGAGGAAATTTAAATACTTTCGTTGAGCTTGAACATACATTAGTAGAAAGTACTGTGAACATGAGAATCTTTGATATTGGTGTGCCACAACTTTAATCTTTGAGTACACAGTTGAATCTTTGCATAAGTAGTTTGAAGTCTTGTTGTGTACATTCATGATTGAGTCTTGTGTAGCAATATTTTAGACATCCTTTTTGAACAACTGAACTTGAGTTTGCTTGAATACAAGCAAAAGTTTAAGTTGGGGGGTGTTGACGAGTCCATAAATTGGACTCATTTAGGGCTTTATTTTAATAGAAATTGTGTCCTCAAATGCTTATTTCATCTCAATATCTGATGAAAATGCTTAAGTTTTAGGTATTTGAAGTTTTAGTGGAAGCATGGACACTTAGGCGCAAAAAAGAATAAAAAGGCTGAAAAGAACGAAGAAGTTGAAGCCTGAGCATCGCCAAGCATGCTTGGCGACTTGCCAAAGGGACGCACTCCGCCCTTTGTTCCAGTACGCGAACCCCTGAAGGAAGTGGATCAAAAGGAGATTGAAGGAGCAGTCAGCGTGTCGCCGAATAGTTCCGCGAAGCAGTACAATGTCGCCCAATGACACAAAGCACAACGATGCCGAAAGACGGTGCAAGACGGCGATGATTTACACCAAAGGGTGAATCGCCGAGTTGATCGGCAATTCTTACTAATGTAGCCGAGTGATCTGCCACAACATATATTTTTGAAAACTATAAATACTCGTTGAGAGTCATAGCTTAGTATCAGATTTTAGAAAGAGACTTTAGTGTAAATTTTAGACAATATAATTTTTAGTACATTTTACTCTCAAGTTTGGAGAGGATTTTGGAAAACGTGAAGAAAGGAGTTCATCTTCCCCAAGTTGGAAGTGGGTATTCTCTATTCATCTTCCTTTGCTTAAATCAAAGTTTAATTTCTTGTACCTATTTGATTTCACTATCATTTTAGGTGTATTTTATTATTTCTAGATGTGTGGCTAAAAGCCCCCATTCTTGGGTTGTGATTTAACAAATATGTGTTGATATTACTGTTGGGTCTTGCTTGCTGGTAGGTTAGATGTATTTTAATGGTGATTTCACCTAGTGGTTGTGGTTTAAGTTAATGCGTTTGTATTTCCAAATACAAAGCCACCCATGTGTTTTCGGCTTGCACGAAAGGGAGGTCGCGAAACCAAGACCACAAGACTGATTGCCTAAGGAGTGGGTCGACATGAGGTTCAGCCCGAGAGGGTGAGCCCTAGTCCCATATCCTAACACTCAGCTCGAGAGAGTGAGTGATCTAAGGCGTAGGCTGGTCTTCATGCGGCAAATTGGTGTCCGAGAGGAACGCATTTGAAACGGCATAAGTTGCCCGAGAGGGAACTTATTTCCATCTAAAGCTTAGCCTAGTCACTATTATCTTGCAAATTTTCTATCGAAAACATGTACCCAACAATTTATCTCAACGTTTATTGCGGTCACACCCTAAGAACTCGTCCCCATACTTGATTTTCTTGTTATTTTTATTGTTTTAGCTATACTTGTGATTAAACCCCAACTTGATATTTGACACGTTTCTGTCCCCCCTTTGATTTACAATGTTTTTATTTGTTAATGTCTTTAGCTATGAGTAGTTAGAACTAGATTTTATTTTCTATCAATTCTCCAAACCGCTCCATTGGGACACGACCCCAACCCTCGGTTGGGTTACTATATTATCGACGATTGTAGACACTCGAACCATAGATAGTGTCGTTGGTCATGATAAGCATCAAGATGCTGGGACATGCCCCAACTAACTCTAGCAAAACTGAAAATAAACAAGAATAACTTATAAAAGACATGTCAATCGTCCTCCAAGAATGAGGAGTCACAACTAATATTGTTGAACTTAAGATCAGGAACCAATCTATGCGGGATATGAATATTGAGGACCTAAACCTATATCTCAAGAAAATGTAGCGTAGAGTATGCATCAGTAATTGAAAGGTACGGAGTATGCATGATAGGATATATCTGAACAATATATATACACATAACTGAACAATGCAATACGAGAAATGATATAACATGAACAAAATGTAAATAATGAAATATACTCAATACTGATCTAACTTAATACAATGACCAAGTATAAACATGCTGAGACTGAATACTGAACTATAACTGATAACTTGGTCAATACACTAGAGTCTAACTTTGGGAGCTACTATTAACCGACAAAAAACCATAAGAGCTATATGTGGAGTTCGATGTATCGCCCCATCGAGAGGACCCAATATACCCTGCCAGGGGTATAAAGGTATGACTGGCGTGATCACTGAATATGTTACCCACAGAGGGGACTTATATGACGGGGGAATATAGTTCTGGGACTATGAGGGTGATTGATCCTTAGTCCTCTCGGTGTTAATCCTACTCCCAACTTATTATATCTGAATAAACTGACCTAGCAAGTTTAATTCATGAATTAAATGAATCTACACGACTAGGGTTCTGAGTTTTATACAAAGAACTAAGCAACAATTCTACAAAAACATGATAAACTGATTTGGACTAGTCTAACAGCTGAATCACAACAATAATCTTAAATTCTAGAAACCCTAGGTCTAAACCTGATATAGAGAATCAAGAATCTGACTGAATTCTAGGGACCTAATGGGTGAAAAGAACCCACTAGTGAAATCCCACATACATGGTGACGAATTTCACGGAGAAATATTTCAAATTCGAGGCTAGAACTGAAGGAAACCTTATTGTGTTCTTGGAGAGGGTTAGTCGACTCTTTCTCTCTTTTCTCGTTCAACTTGGATGGATTTTTTAGAATGAGTTGACTTGGGTAAAGTCTAAAGAAGTTACAAGGTTAAAACTGACAAAAACAACATAGTTTAAGGGATAAACGATGTAGTTTAGGTGTCCAATGCATATGGAAAAGACAAAAACGACCCTGAATTAAAAGTTATCGTAGCCAACAACGGACCTAGTCCACGGATCATGGTCCCACCTATGGTCCGTCCTTGTCAGTCGTCGACTGGCTTTAGTGTCTGGAATCTAGGGTGTCTGAGCCAAAGACCTGGTCCACGGACCGTGGTCCGACCTACGGTCCGTAGGTCCTGGCGTGGTTCTTGGCTTAGTTGAGTATTCGTGGGGTTCTGCGGAGTCTGAACGATGGACCAGATTCACGGACCATGGTCCCACCTACAGTCTGTAGGTCCTGGCGTGGTTCTGGACTTAGCAGAATTTTCTTGGGGTTCTTGGGAGTTCGAACCACTTACCTCGTCCATGCACCATGGTCCCACCTATGGACCGTAGGTCCTAGCGTGGGTTAAGACTTGGCTGAAAATTTTTGGTGTTCTTCAAAGGGAGCTACATATTGCCAACCACAGACCCCACCTACGATCTGTGGGTCACGCTACGGTCCATAGGTGGCGCCGTTGGTGGCAACTGCGACTTCTGATATTTTTTGTGATCTTGTCTTTCTAGCATACGAGGTGTTACATAATCTCCCCCTTAGGAACATTCGTCCTCAAATAAAGATTAAACTAGTTGAACATGTGGGGAAAGAGCTGCAAACCCTACCACTAAATACTGGGAACTGATATATGACCGAACTAAGTTCCAAGGACATGCAAATACGCTGAAAATGCAAGTATAACCGAAGGAACATGATACTAAGACTGAATTTACGCATGAATGACTGAAAATAGGAGAGAAACAATTACCTCAAGCTGGAATGGAATCGGAAGGAAATAGATGAGGATACTTGCCCTACATGGTTGCTTTTACTTCCCAAGTAGCTCTCTTTACGGACTGACTTCTACACAAAAACTTAACTGGAGTGACTTCTTTGTTTCCCAACCATCAAACTTGAAGATCAAGAATCTCAACTGGCACATCCTCATAAGTGAGACTATCCTTCGCAACCACACTTTTCCAATAGTACTATAGATGCTAGATCACCCACATACCTCTTCAACAACGAAATGTGAAAGACCGGATGCACTACTGCTAATTCTGCTGGCAACTCTAACTCATAATCTACTTTACAAATTCATTTCATAATCCTGTAAGGGCATATATATCTAGGGCTGAGCTTACCTTTCTTGCCAAATATCACCACCCCCTTCATAGGTGACACTTTCAGGAAAAGCCAATCATCAATTTGGAACTCCAAGTATCTTCTCCTTACATCTGCGTAAGACTTCTAGCGACTCTAGGTTGTCTTAAGTCTATCTATGATGAGCTTCTTTTTCCATAGCTTCATGGACCAAATCTGTCCCTTTCAAGGTTGCTTCACCTACTTCAAACCAACCATCTTGAGAATTACATCTACACCCATAGAATTCCTCGTAATGGGTAATGTGAATACTGAAATGGTAACTATTGTTGTAGGAAAACTCTATAATAGGAAGGTGATAATCCCAACTACCCCTTGAAGTCAATAATGCAAGATCTCAACATGTCCTCTAAGGTCTTAATGGTATGCTCTGCCTGACCATCCGTCTGTGGATGAATTGTTGTGCTGAGATTAACCTGAGTACCAAGACCTTTCTGAAATGACTTCAAGAATGAAAGGTACACTAAGGATCTCTATCTGAGATGATACACAAAGGAAACCTATATAACCTCACTATCTCATTAATGTAAAGCTTCGTGTAGTCCTCCGCCGAATCTGTAGTCTTAACAGCCAAAAGTGAGCAGACTTAGTAACTCTGTCTACTATCACCCAAATGAAGTCATGTTGTCTGCGAGTACGAGTTAAACCTGTAATGATGTCCATGTTTATCACTTTCCACTTCCATGTAGGAATGGTAATCTCTTGATTCATACATCATGATTTTTGCTGTTTTATCTTCACTTGTTGACAATTAGGGCACTTAACCAAAAAATATGTTATATCTCTTTTCATGCCGAATTAAATTAACTTTATCAAATACACTTCATCCAATACTAAGGGTAAACGATCTTTAAGTAGTAATATAACCCAACTAAATGAGTTGGGGTCGAGTCCTAAGGGAGTGGTTCGTATTTGAGAATTAATAGAAAAACATGAATATGCTCAAGTCAATCATAGGTAAAACTATTTATGAATAAAAGCATTGTTCAAATTTGGGGTGACGCAAGTGTCAAATAACATGGTGATTTGGATTCAGTTATCAGTTACAACTGCAAATAATACGAAAATAGCAAGTATATAGACAAGATTCTTGGATGTGATTAGATCATGGGATAAGGTAGACAAATGGGTGAATGCAATTAACTGTGAATAGCTGTAAATTAGTGAATAAGATAGAGTTTAGTGGGTATAAACTTTTTCTTGAACAATTTACCCCGAGTCAAATTATTTTCTCTCGACCACTAATAAGGAGCAATTAGGAACAACCTTCGCTTTAGTCCATTCACTTTATCAAGCTGAATGTGTGGAAAAGGGTTTAGGATTCACTCTTTCGAGCTGAACCTATGACAACCCAATACCCATAGACCATTAATTCAACAATCTTTGTTTTAAAACCTCTCTTTCGAGCAAGCCAAAAACACAAAGGTAGAGTTGCATTTGCAACTACAACCTTTAGATTAAGCCACAATTACTGAATGAAATCACATTTAAACAACATTTACACTATCAATTAACAATACCCAGAAACTAAATCAACCTATAATCACATGATCACACCCCAATAATTGGGATTTTAGCTAGACATCATAAAAAGATAGAAATCGTTACCAAATTGTGTTTCCATCAATTGGGTAAGATTAATATTGTCTTTACAAAGGTTTAAGATGAAGAATCTTCAATACCCACTTCCAATTTCTTAGAAATGGAAATCTTCAAATCTTCAATGCTAAGGAAATATTGTCTCTAAACTCAGTTCTTAGCTCTCAAACTTAAAAACTAAACAATAATGAAGACTATTAAATGCTAGATACTCAACAAAGAATTTTAAACAATGTATTTATAGTCACCAAAAATGTGCTACGAAGGTCCATTCGGCGTAATACGTTGGGATCGCCAATCCACCCTTTGGTCAATTCCATCGCCTTTCTGTTTTGGCCTTCAGCATTTTCAAGTTTTGTAACATTGGGTGATATGGCACTGCATCGCGGAACTGTTCAGCGACTCACCAACTGCTCCTTTCTATCGCCGACTTGATTTTCTCCCTTAGGGCTTGGCACACTAAAACATTTGGCGAGCCCATGGTCGTTCGGCAACTCATCCAATGGGTTAGGCGATCCTCAGGCCTTTTTTCTTTGTTTTTTCAATTTCCTTGTTCCTTTTTGCTCAATTGTGTCCATGCTTTATTCGTTAATCCAAATAACTTAAATTCAAGGATTTACATCAGTTGTTGGCACAAAATATTCATTTATGGACACTAAATCTATTAAAATAAAGTCGTAAATGAGTCCAAATTATGGAATCATCCATACCATTCCACCAAAAGACTTCCCGTAGATCACCGTACATCTTAGTGGAACATTTACGATTAGAATACCTGGAGTTATGGGCTTTTGTAAGGATCTGTAGTCTCAACTGATCCACCTTAGGAACACATAAACGACCTTATATCGAAGCACACCATCTCCCCATTGGGAGAAAACTTCAACTTTCTACTGATGAACTGCACCCTTCAGTTGAAGCAATATAGGATCACTGTCTTGTTTTTCCTTAACCTCCACTGGCAACGAAGATTCTGACCCATTCTGAACTATTAAACCACTATCTGATATGCTCATAAAGCAAACTCCCAGGCGAGCAAGCCGGTGAAAATATTTTTCTAGTTCATTTCCTTCTTCCACAATATGTACTACACTACCCATAGATAGTCTACTAAGAGCATATGCTACTACATTAGCCTTACCAAGATGGGCAAGCACATTCATATCATAGTCCCTGAGGACCTCAAGTCACCTCTTCTGGCGATGATTCAACTCTTTTATGGGTGAACACATACTGAATGCTCTTATGGATCTTGAACACATCTACGTGAACACCATACAAATAATGTCTCCAAATCTTATGGGCAAATACTACGACTGCAAGATTGAGGTCATGCCTCGGATAGTTCTTCTTATGCAACTTAAGCTATTTAGAAGCATATGATATAACCTTACTTCACTGCATCAAAACACACCCTAAGGTGACTCTAGATGCATCACAATAGATAACATAACCGTCTGAACCCTATGGTAGAGTCAAAACAGGAGTTGTAGTCAACATAGTTTTCAGTTCTAAGAAGATCTTATCATAATCATCTAACCACTAGAACTTAACCTTTTTCTGAGTCAACTTAGTCAATGGAGAAGCTATGAATAAAAATCCTTCCATTAACCTTTTGTAATAACCAGACAAACCCAAGAAACTTTTGATGTATGTAGGAGAGGTAGGTCTAGGCCATTGTTTCACTGCCTCTATTTTCTGAGAATCCACTCGGATATTCACTAGATACCATATGACCAAGGAAAGCAATAGATTGCAACCAAAAATCACATTTGCTAAACGTAGCGAATCATTGGCGATCTTTGAGAGTTTTCAGGACAACTCTCAAATGAGTCGCATGTTCTTCCTCATTGGTACAGTAAATAAAGATATCCTCTATAAAGATGATAACGGACATGTCCAAATACTGCTTGAACACCCTGTTTATCAAATCCATGAAAGCTGGAACAACATATTAGTCTGAATGACATAAATACAAATTCATAATGTCTATACCGAGTTCTTAAGGCTATTTTCAGAATTTCACTATCTCTGACTCTGAGCTGATGATAACCAGATCTGAGGTCTATTTTCGAGAAATGACTAGCACCCTGAAGTTGGTCGAACAAGTCATCAATCAAGGGGATAGGGTAATTATTCTTGATTATGACATTGTTCAACTGCCAATAATCAATGCACATCTAGAAAGACTCCTCTTTCATTTTCACGAACAACAGTAGTGCACCCCATGCGGAAATACTAGATCTAATAAAGCTCTTATCTAAAAGGTCTCTCAACTTATCTTTCATTTTCTTAAGCTCAACTGGAGACATTCCGTAAGGTGGAACAAAAATAGGCTAGCTATCTGAAAGGCCATCAATTCCGATGTCGATTTCCCTTTCGGGAGGAACTAAGGGAAGATCTTCTGGAAACACTTCTAGGAACTCATTAACTACTGGAACTAACTTAAGAGTTGGGGTTTCCAAGTTTGAATCCTTCACCCGAACTAGATGATAGAGATAACCCTTAGAGATCATCTTTGTGGTCTTGAGGGAAGAAATGAATCGACCTATAAGAACAGAACTACTACCCTTCCATTCTAAGATTGGCTCATCTGGAAACTAAAAACAAACAATACTAGTCCTACAATCGACTGAGGCATAACAGGAATGTAACCAATCCATGCCTAGAATTATATCAAAATCTACCATTTCTAGCTCTACAAGATCTGCCGAAGTGACTTTTTAGGATACTTTGACAGGGCAATTTATATATATCGATAAAGCTATAACTAGGTCACCCGCTGGAGTAGAGACTGAGAAGGGTTCGAAAAGAGTTTCAGGATTGACACCGAAGTTTACTGCTATATAAGAAGTTACAAAGAAAAGAGTAGCCCCTGGATCTAACAAAGCATAATTATCTAAATGAAAGACTCGCAATGTACCAGTAACCATATACGGAGAATCTTCCTGATCTTGGTCAGCCTGGAAGTATACAACCTGTTCTGGCGATGACCGCCACCTGTACCAGATGAGTTACCCTGCTGAGTTTGATGACCAACTAGTTCTACTGAGTTTGTATACTGAGCCCTACTATTGTTACCTCCTTGACCCTGTTTAGAAGAAGGGCAATCCCTTAACATGTGACCAGTCTGAGCATAACCAAAACATCCATCCTTTCCTGCAAGACACTCGCTCAAATGGTTCTTACAACCCTTTTGACAAGTTGGTTAAGTTCTGGTAACTGAGACACTTCCTTGAGACTTAGAGCATGATGCCCTGACTCTCTGATCCTGTCTAAAGCTGGAGGATGGAACACTAGCTGATAAAGGTGAAGGAGCTAAAAACCTTTGCTGAAACTTCGAGTGATTTCTACCATCTGTTTTCTGCTGAGAATATTCATAGTTGCCTTTCCTAGTCTTTTTGTTATCCTTAACTTATTCCCTAAGCTTAACTCCCAAAACTTGCTGAGCATGGGTCATGTAACGACCCTAAAAAATGAAGTAGGATAAAGTAGAGCCTCACATGGGTTTTATGCATTAATAACTTGTCAAAATAATTAAGAATAGACTTTTTAGTTAGTTTTAAAGAGTTTGGAAGTCAAACATCAAGGGACGACCAAGACATTCGGAAACTAGTCTTTTACGTGTTGGTGTGTTCTAGTATGTTGTTCATGTTTTTATGTGTTGTTTGGAGTCCAAAAATAAGTGGAGGTGACCCTAGTGTCTTAATAAATGTTTTTAGGGTCAAAATGTTTGGGTACGACTCCCCGGGACCACCCTAAGGGTCCCCTAGGAGGAACCCAACCCTTCGCCAAATAAGATGCCAAGGCAGCTTGAAGTTGTGCATGGAGGGCCTGGCTCCGCGTCGCGGACCAGCACCACCAATGGCCAAAAATTGGCTCCACGTCCCGGAGACACCATGGAATCTACTATCTCGGAATTTAATTTCTAGAAACTTGTGGGAATAGCTCCGCGTCGCGAACTTGATCCCCGATGAAATATGCGAAAATAAAACACAAGTTTGACTTGTTCAAAAGGTCCAACTAAGTGAGGGGTAGTTTGGGTACTTTGGGAAATTAATATAAACGGTTATTCTACCTACTTTAGCGTATTTTAAGTTGGCTAAAACCCCAAAACCTAGAATTAGACACATTCTTGAAATTGACCCTTCCCTCTCAAAAGTAAATTCTCTCAAAAACTCCATTGAAGACCTTGATGAAGATCAAGCTAGAAGATGGGTTTTCAACTGATTTATTCTTAAATTTCATGGGTCTTAAATAATTAAGGTATGGTAACTCTTGATTCTTGAATAACCTCTCATTCAAGGAGTTCTATCAAAGATTTTCAAAAGTGATTCAAACGCCAAAATTCCCAATTTTCAATCTAAACATGGGTCCCTTGTCAAACGATTTTTATAAATCATTCTATTGATGAATTAATGTGGAATTAAGGTTTTTAAGGTAATTTTCAAAGGAATTCTTGAAGAACCCATGATCCCCAAATTCTAGAAAATTGGCCTATGATGTGGGTCTTTGTGAATATGATCTCTATGGGTGAAATTATTTTTAGATTAGATTGTATTAATGTTTCCTATGATTATATATACTTATTCGTGTTGAATTGTTGGTATATTGATGAGTTGAGAATTATGGCCTTATGGGCAAAGTTATGGGTTGATCCCTTTGTTTATAGAATTGTACTTAGATTATGTTTATGTTAGTGAATTACATTATTGATTCCAATTAATATCTATGTCAATTGATTATGAATTGTTGAGGATTGATCCATGGTGATCATGGCTTGGAGAATTGGTAAGTTGACCTAACTTCTAGTCTATAGTATGAGAATTGATGTTGTCTGGTTTGGTCCACTTTTGGTGGTGGTGTTTACTTATTGTCTATCTATGCATGTTGAGATCATGGCATTGAAGGCAATAGATGTGAAGTTAATTGATGATTATGATGTATATGTTTGTGAAGTTGTGCTATGAAAGTTATGTATGAAATCCTCAATTCTAGCGTGATGTTAAAAGTGTGTTGATGATGAGGAGTATAATGTGAATGATAATGTTAGGGATAAGGTGTGGTCTACATGATTGATTATGTTAAGTACTATTGTGTAATGACCCCAACCTATATGACCCCTATATGAATGTGTGATCATATACATGTTAGGAGTACCTATTCAATGTTGATTCTATCCTTGTATCCTATGATGAAGTGTGGGTGTGTGGTCTAGAATCCCTAAAGGCTTTATATGTGAATTGCTCATGATTTGGGGACAATGGGAATGTGTTGTGATCCCTTGAAGGGGAGTGCACTCAATATCAATGTTGTTGCTATTATGTCACTATAAGGACCAATATGCACACACACAATCTACATGTATAGCTATAAATATGATGTGTTATGGTGTCTATTGAAAGGTTAACTCTTATATGCACTCTTACATCTTATTATGCATGCAAAGTATATGATTAGCAAGGTATGAATATGTGTTGCATAAAGGTGTTCATATGAAAGGCTCTCTCTCATATGTACACACACACACACATGAATGAATGAATAAGGTTTATGATAATCTAGTGAAAGTGAGTCTCTTGAAAGGTTTCCTCAATTTTACTCTAAACTAGACTATGTTATGAATATGGTATGATTATGTGAAAGGTCATTCACACATAATGTAGGTTCTATGAAGAAAAGTCATTCTCATATTAGAAACCTTTGAGCTATATGATATAAGGGATTAAGTCCCTAAAGCCTATTTTATGAACTAATGTTAAATAAAGGTTTAAAGATGTTTAAAAAGGAAGTTGGATCTTAGCTCCGACTGACCATGAAAAATGAGAGTGGGGGCTTCACTTTTAGCAAGTCCAGCTTCCCACAAGAGGACCTTCACATTTAGCAAGTTTGGGTTCCCAACGTAGATGTTGTCTCATGAGATGGAAACCTACATTCCTAGCAAGTCAAGGTTTCTAGTAGCAATCTCCTTGTTCCATAACTACGTGCCCCCATAGGTCTTAGCTTAGTGGATTCAGTAGATAGCTATTATGTATATAGGTCCTACCTTGGCAAGTAGTACCCTCTCTTTTTGGTGTGAGAGTAGAACACTGGATTCCATGGACTCTAAGGGAGGTTATGATTAGGCTCTTTATGTAATGAAGATTGTGGTCTATGTATGCTAATATGAAAGCATGTTAAGGTTGACTTTACTTATGTCAAGACATGAAGTATGATTACGCATCTGAATTACACTTACGACTTCTTAATGGGTTTGCTTATTATATGTGGGGGTATGGGACTCCATGTATACATTGCACAAGTGAGTTTTTTAAGGGGTTGTGAGGGTGGTTTACCTAATATATGAACTAAATGGGTTATGACTAATGATGTAGTAAGTGAATGAGTCCTTATATGATGTTATGAAGTATGTTGGTCTTATGTCTAATGTTAAATGAAGATGTTATCACTTGTTGAATATGATGTGCCTAGTCTATGGTGGCTTCCTAGGAACACTTGGTGTGAGTAGTATTATGGGATGCTACTTGTATATTGTACTAGTGTGACTGTGGGGTTTTCTGAGGTGATGCTTCCTATGTGAAGACTATGTCTTATGGTGTTCTTATGACTCTATGAATATATGTGGTTGGATTGATGAAGGCTATATGTAAGTTCACCTTTGGTAACCTTAAGGTGATACATTGCACCAAATACTCCCTAAGGGTTGCTTGAGGAAAGGAGTTAAGATAGAAAGAAAGGTAATGTATTGTATGCATTGAATGTGGCTAAAATGTTATAAGTGGCTCTATGTGCTATTATGAATGGTTTCCATGTGTATGATGATGTATGTGGTTTATATTGTTTCTATTGAACTAAATGTTCTTGAAGTTTCTCTAAAAAGACATGATGCATGGTTTCCAATTAAATGTCCCTTTTAAAATCATGTTTTTGCATTCTTATCATACTTAGTGCATTCTTGTACTATTACCATTCTTCTTCATTTTTTTACACCAAGTGTAGGTGGTGGTGGCTAAAGGGCCTTTCCTAGAAGTGATGAGCTTGGCTTACTATTCCCAAGTTCGGGTGTGTCCTTAAAGATTCAAGGACCTTTATGTTAAAGAGTTTCCTTAAGTCCAATGTACTAGATAGTAGTTTCTTTTGTATTGTGAGGGATGTGTCCCTTGTGTTTTGTAGTCGTGTTTTAAGATGGCTACCTTGAGACGTAGTATTCCAATTTTGTATTAAAGGTTTAAATGAGGTGACTTTTTAAGTCTTGTGTGATATTATGAAAAAGTTTTAAATTTTCTGCTATTTTTCTATGATAAATGCTATGACGAATGATAAGGGCTATTATAAGACTTTCGAGAGGTTGAATACGCCGATAACGACAAAGGGGTACTCTCAGGTCGTTACAAACTTGGTATTAGAGCATAAGGTTATGAAAATGGTCTTAGGATTCAATGACTCATAAGCCACGTCTAGTAGAAGTTTGTTCATCGGTGTGAGTCGTGACATATCTATGAGCAAGAGGCTATAGGATGATAGAAGTTTCACTTTCTTCATTACTCTTGTGTCGTGCCGCAGAGGTTAACTACATATGATCTCTCTCTCTCTTATTTTTCCTTGTACGGTGGTCTTCTAGATGTGATTACTTGGAAGGGGTGATGTTTCAAGGATCGAGGGAAGAAAAGGTGAGTTTTAATGCTTATTATGATGTGGTGACTATATGAGTATATATGAAGGTAGATTTGGAAATCGTATTGTGATGCCAATCATGGCTATGCGTGACCAATGAGGTTGGAAACATTACATTGAAAATGTTGTATGGTGGTGTAGTTCTCGTATGATAAGAGTCGTTATGGTAAGAATGAAATCCGTTTTTTTAGGATGATGAGTTGTTTTATGGTGATGGATAATGATAGTCGAAATTCATGGTGTAGATTTGAGGAGTTTTGAAGAAATGTGGTAACTAGTGTGAGATCAAAGTTGTTGTTTTTTTTTACTGATGATGCATGGTTGTCCTTGTGTGAATCAGAGTTCTTGTGTAGGCTTGCCCTAAGAGCGGAAAAAAGGGCTTTGTTCCATGAGTTGGGATAGTGTTTTGCTCTAAGGTTAACTTGGAGAGTTGCATGTACCCCTTAGTTCATAGGAAGGACAAGAGAATAGATGTTGACCAACTCTAAAGAGGATAGTTGTCTTGTAAGGTTGATCTTAAGTATGGTCATTCAAACAGGGTGTTTAGATAATACCTAGGCATGGTTGAGCGGAAAGTTACACGAAAGGTGATGATAAGGGTATAATGTGATAAAGAGTTGATTAAGCTCACCCCAAGTGGGCGATAATGTGCCTAGATGGTAAGGTTTTGAGTGCCCTTAATATTTCTACATTAAACTTCCTTGAGTTCTCCATGTTGAGAACCACTTTGGGTGATAGATATAAAGCGGAGTGGTATAGATACTAATTCTTTTTGGATTCTTGAAATCCTTACCTAAGGGAGTATAGTGAAGATTTAGTGGAGAATGGTCCCTACCTTAGAGATTAAGGAGGTAATGATTAAAGGAGTTTGCATAACTTGATCCCAAGAGGGGGACATAGTGCCTAATTGGTAAGTGATATTTCTCTTGGTTACTTTAATGTGCTCTTAGACGGGTTTACCCTAAGTGGGGGATGATGAGTGAGTAGTAAGGTTGTTGATATCCTTATCTTTTCCTTCTATTCTTATTCAAGCTTGAGACCAAAGAGTTCCTAGTAGCTTGTTCATGTTTTGGAGTCTTGCATATGATTATGAGTTGCATGATCTCCATATGTTATGCATGTCCTAGAAGACACTATGTTATGCATGTTTTGAAGGATTCTTATTGCATAAAAATGGAATTTTTATAATAAAATTCATGTTTCTCATGTCAATATGAATCTTTATATGGTGTATGCACTCTTGACTTCATGAGGAAGAGAGTATGAGTGTGCTAAGGTTAGAAGTTGATAATTTCTCCTTAAATGAATTGACCTTTGTGTAATGCTTGCTTATGAGTTTTATGATGCCATGTGTGTATGTGGTGACTAGGAGAAGGTAGTCCCTCCTTGAACATAACTAAACATGGTAATGGCATCTATGTTATTGATAGTATGATGATTAAATGATAAGACTAGTAGATGATCTATAATCCCCATTTAGGGTGCAACTAGTATGAATTGCTTAATTGCCTCATGAGTGGAAATGTTGATCATGTCTATGTGTGCATTTGAAAGCCATTGGATATTGGACCCTATGATGATATAGAAGGGGTAAATATCATGTCATGATTAGGAGAAGGTAGTTCCTCCTACGTACATAAGAAAGGCCTATGTGGTTGATGCATTATGAGTCGGTGAATAAAGTTTCTACTTGCTTGTGTTGCATGAGTTGATTTGAAGTGCATGCTTAAATTATTTGTTATGAGAAAGTTGCATAATGTTCTTTAAGGAGATAGTTGCATGTTGTGTTTCTTTGGTGTTTGAAATGAGAATGATGATTTGTAGAAGGAAGTTCCTCCAATGAAATGGGAAATAATAAAGTTGATGCATAAAGAGTTGGTAGATGTGTTATTACTTTCTTGAATTGCACAAAGTTTATTTGAGCCTTTTATGTGGAGTCGATGTTACTCCTTGAAGTGTGCTCTTATGTTGATATTGTATGTTGTGTATTGTGAGCTACTAGGTGGGTCATTGAGTCCTCGAAAGTGTTTTGAGTGTCATTCGAGGACTAATGTTCCTAAGTGGGGGATATTGTAACGACCCTAAAATATGAAGTAGGATAAAGTAGAGCCTCACATGAGTTTTATGCATTAATAACTTGTGAAAATAATGAAGAATAGCCTTTTTAGTTAGTTCTCAAGATTTTGGAAGTCAAACGTCAAGGGACGACCAAGACGTTCGAAAACTAGTCTTTTACGTGTTGGCGTGTTCTAGTATGTTGTTTATGTTTTTATGTGTTGTTTGGAGTCTAAAATAAGTGGAGGTGACCCTAGCGTCTTAATAAATGTTTTTAGGGTCAAAATGTTTGGGTACGACTCCCCGGAACCACCCTAAGGGTCCCCGAGGAGGACCCCAACTCTTGGCCAAACAAGCTGCCATGGCAGCTTGAAGTTGTAAATGGAGGGAGTGACTCCGCGTCGCGGACCTGCTCCACCAATGGCAAAAAAGGGTCTCCGCATCGCGGAGACACCGCGGACTCTACTGTCTCGGAATTTAATTTCTAAAAACTTGTGGGAACACCTCCGCGTCGCGAACTTGAACCCCGATGAAATCTGCGAAACTAAAACTCAAGTTTGACTTGTTTAAAAGGTCCAACTAAGTAAGGGGTGGTTTGGGTACTTTGGGGAATTATTATCAATGGTTATTCTACCTATTTTAGGGTATTTTATGTTGATTAAAACCCCGAAACCTAGAATTAGACATTCTTGAAATTGACCCTTCCCTCTCAAAAGTAGATTCTCTCAAAAACTCCATTGAAGACCTTGATGAAGCTCAAGCTAGAAGATGGGTTTTCAACTGATTTCTTATTCAATTTCATAGGTCTTAAATAATTAAGGTATGGTAACTCTTGATTCTTGAATAACCTCTCATTCAAAGAGTTCTATCACAGATTTTCAAAAGTGATTCAAAGACCAAAATTTCCAATTTTCAATCTAAACATGGGTCCCTTGTCAAACGATTTTATAAATAATTCTATTGATGAATTAATGTGGAATTAAGGTTTTTAAGGTAATTTTCAAAGGAATTCTTGAAGAACCCATGATCCCCAAATTCTAGAAAATTGGCCTATGATGTGGGTCTTTGTGAATATGATCTCTGTTGGTGAAACTATAATTAGATTAGATTGTATTGATGTTTCCTATAATTATTTATACTTATTCGTGTTGAATTGTTGGTATATTGATGAGTTGAGAATTATGGCCTTATGGGCAAAGTTATGGGTTGATCTCTTTTTTTATAGAATTGTACTTAGATTATGTTTATGTTAGTGAATTACATTGTTTATTCCTATTGCTATCTATGTCAATTGATTATGAATTGTGGAGGATTTATCCATGGTGATCATGGCTTGGAAAATTTGTAAGTTGACCTAACTTCTACTCTATAGTATGAGAATTGATGTTGTACGGTTTGATCCACTTATGGTGAAGGTGATCACTTATTGTCTATCTATGCATGTTGAGATCATGGACTTAAAAGCAATAGATGTGAAGTGAATTTATGATTATGATGCATATGTTTATGAAGTTATGCTATGAAGGTTATGTATGAAATCCTCAATGCTTGCAAGATGTTTAAAGTGTGTTGATGATGAGGAGTATAATGTGAATGATAATGTTAGGGATAAGGTGTGGTCTACATGATTGATTATGTTAAGTACTATTGTGGAATGACCCCTACCTATATGACCCATATATGAATGTGTTATCATATACATGTTAGGAGTACCTATTCAATGTTGAATGTGTCCTTGTCTCCTATGATGAAGTGTGGGTGTGTGGTCTAGAATCCCTAAAGGCTTTATATGTGAATAGCTTATGATTTGGGGACATTGTGAATGTGTTGATATCCTTTGAAAGGAAGTGCACTCAATATCAATGTTGTTGCTTTTATGTTCTATGAGGACCAATATCTACACACACACACTCTACATGTATAGTTATGAATATGATGTGTTATGGTGTCTATGGAAAGGTTAACTTTTATATGCACCCTCACATCTTATTATGCCTGCAAAGTGTATGATTAGCAAGGTATGAACATGTGTTGTATAAAGGTGTTTATGTGAAAGGCTTTCTCACATATGTACACACACACATGAATGAATGAATAAGGTTTATGATGATCTAGTGAAAGGGAGTCTCTTGAAAGGTTTCCTCAATTGTACTCTAAACTACACTATGTTATGAATATGGTATGAATATGTGGAAGGTCATTCTCACATAATGTAGGTTCTATGATGAAAGGTCATTCTCATCTTAGAAACCTTTGAGCTATATGATATGAGGGATTAAGTCCCTAAAGCCTATTTTATGAACTTATGTCAAATAAAGGCTTAAAGATGTTTAAAATCGGAGTTGGAGCTTAGCACCGAGTGAACATGAAAAATGAGAGTGGGGGCTTCACGTTTAGCAAGTCCGGCTTCCCACAAGAGAACCTTCGCGTTTATCAAGTCCGAGTTCCCAACGTATATGTTGTCTAATGAGATGGAAACCTTCACGCCTAGAAAGTCAAGGTTTTCTAGTAGCAATCTCCTTGTTCCATAACTACGTGCCCCCGTATGTCTTAGCTTAGTGGATCCACTAGATAGCTAATATTTATGTAGGTCCGACCTTGGCAAGTCGTACCCTCTCTTTTCGGTGTGGGAGTAGAACACCGGATTCCATGTAGCTCACATGGTCTCTGTCGGTTATGGCAATGTCTCCCGAAAGTTA
>JAJOOS010003484.1:0-27823 GCA_029582725.1 Solanum chiquidenum | reverse complement strand
ACAATTAAGTATCAGAAACACATCAATGTATACCAAACTAACTTTATCAGAAATTAACAATCAAAAAATGTAGCCAGAATTCAAACATAACATTTTTTCATTTATTGCTTCACAAAATAGTAACCTAAAAGTACTTAATTAAGTATCAAATTTGAGAATTATTAGACATGAAGCATAAAAGTACTTCTAAAAAGCAAGCATCAAGAATCTTTCCACCCTCAACACATACGGTTGCACCTGCTGTTGCATCGAAGTTTTGTATCTCTTCATCACTTTTTTCCGACGTATCAATGCATAGAGGATACATACTGAATCTCACCTCATGTTTCTTAATTTCTATGTACAATTTCACCCCATATCATTCCGAATACACAATGGAGACGAATTACCTTCAACAACGTATCTGATCTCGATGTTTTTTTTCAATTCATCGATATACAATTCAGCTGCAATTGCAGAAATAAGATTAACGAACGAAATATTTCCAGATACCACTATCCCATCACTTTTGTATCGCTCGTATCTAACATCACTTTTCCATAATCCAGAATATCTTAACAAGATCGAAATATTCATTACGAAACTTCACAAAATTGCGTTCCAAATTTTTTTGAATCAAACTTCTACTGAATTTTCGAAGAACAGGGAGAAGGTTTCACAATTTGAAATTTAAAATTCACAAAATTGCGTTCCAAATTTTTTTTGAATCAAACTTTTACTGTATTTTCGAAGAACATGGAGAAAATTTCACAATTTGTAATTTAAAATTTCTAATTTAGTTAGAGATTTATGAACGACTAATTGGTTGAAGGAAGAAACGTACACGTTAATAGTGGGAGTCAATTATAATTTCTGTTTTTAATCCCTTATTTAACGCATTAAACTGATAAGAACAACTTATTAATTTAAGTATCCGTCTGCAATATTATGTATCCGAAAGACACTAAAAATAGAGATTTTTGATAATTTATGAAAGAGTAGGGATAGAAAGTAATTTCTTTCTTATACTATGTGATTTGCATAATTTTTACATTACTTTAAGTACTAGTATAAGTTTTTGAAGTAATATTTTACTCTCTTTTCAAACAGAGAGTGATATAAGAATTATCGAATTTAATTAACAAGGGTTCTTTTTAAAATTAAAAATAATCTTATTTTTAATTATTTTTTTTATTAAACAATATTTTGGAGTTTGTTAAGTTAATTAACACCTGTTTGATATTGATGTCGAGAAAAAAACATATTTTTGAAAAAATAACTGTTTTGTTAGAGCCCGTTTGGATTGACTTAAAAGTTGATTAAACCTATTTTTAAGTCAGTTTTTTACTTTTGAAAGTGTTTGACAAATATAAAAAAATTACTTAAAATAAGTCAAAAATGACTTAAAATAAGTTACAAAGTATTTGGCAAGGTAAAAAATGACTTAAAATAAGCCAAAAACCAAAAGTAGATATCCCCTACTTTTTATTTTTTAACTTAAAAGTCATTTCAGTTTGACTTTTTATTTTTGACTTAAAAACTACTTTTTTTAAGCCAATTCAAACGGCTAAAGCTGTTTTCAAATGGACTTTAAGGAAAAAACTAAAAATTTAGTAGAAAATTATTTATTTAAAGATTAATACGAACTTACCAATTTATGTAGTGGTATAATTTAACTTGAGATAGAGTTCTAAAAAGAAAAAAATAAGGATTGTTAATATTATATAAATAAATATGTGAGTGTTTTTGGGAAGGTAAGTCATTCACATTGTGTTTTAATTTATTTATTTATTATAGTATATTTAATTAATATATATAGAAAAAACTTTATGAAGAAATTATACAGACATATCCTCCATGCAAATGGAAAATTAAGTTCCTAAATTATAGTACTATATTTCTTGTACTCCTTTTAAAATTATTATTATGTTTTGATTGTATACCTGAAGAACCAGCTTATTGTTTTTCAATTCTGAATTGTAAGATTTAATTGAATAGTGGGTCTTGATTTGTTTTTTTGGTTTTATTTCTGGAATTTTGTTTTTGGTGAATTGGGTTTTTTTTTAAGGTTGAATTTAGTGGAAAGATTTGAACTTTAGAATGAAAAAAGTTGGATTTTCTGGTTAATTGTTGATTATGTGATCATTTGGTGAGTTGGGTTTTGGTGAATTTATTGGTTTGTTTCTCTGTGTGGAGGATTTTGTTGAAGTAGTCCACATTAGGAGGTGAATTTTGTTCCAAAATTTGAACTTTAGAAAGGAAAAAAGTTGGATTTACTGGTTAATTTTTTATTCTTTGATCATTTGGTGAGTTGGGTCTCGTTTTTCTTGTCGAAATTAGTAGGTTTTATCTCAGTTTGGGGGATTTTGTTGAAGTAGTCAGCATTAGGAGGTGAGTTTTATACCAAGATTTGAACTTTAGATAGGAAAAAGTTGGATTTTTTGGTTAATTGTTGATTCAGTGATCATTTGGTGAGTTGGGTCTCGTTTTTCTTGTCGAATTTAGTGGGTTTCATCTCAGTTTGGGGGATTTTGTTGAAGTAATCAGCATTAGGAGGTGAGTTTTGTATAAAGATTTGAACACTAGGAAGATAACATATGCATGTGTATGAGAGGAATGGGGACAATGAGAGGTGAAGTAGGAGGATTGAGGGGACAACAATGACTACAGATTCATTGGGTTTCTGTCCTTCTGGAAGTTATGGTTCTTTTGCTGCAATAATTCTGCTACATTACAAACTACACCCTGAAAGCCACCAAATATGTTTAAGGAGAAAGAAGGATTGTTCCCCGGGATTCACAAATTCGCACCAAGAAAGAAGGTGGGGATGCTTCTACTGTGTGCAGTTTCACTAGCAGTTTTCCTGTGGGTCGTGTTTGTTGACAAAGGTTTGGTCTCTAATCTTTTACTTTCTGGATTTTTTTACTAGTTCAGACTGAGGCATTGGTGATAGACTGATTGTTTGATTAGGACTTTCAACTTTCAACATAGTGGTGCACACTTTATTTTGATACATTCAATGTGATTCTGTTTTTATTTGTGCTGATTGAAACTTGAGTTACAGTTTGTCGTTCTAACCCTCTGGGAAATAGCATGTTTGATTATACGTGGTATTACGAAATTAACAATCTTATATTGCTTTATGTTGCAATTTTAAAACTTGTGTTGTTTGTCATCTTAATTAAGCTTTGAGCTTGCTAGATGCTGGAATCGTTACCTCGTTTGATGGCATTTAGCTTTGGCTCTTTTTAAGCTTTTCTTCATAAGGTAAGTTTCTGATTTTGTCTAGTTTACACGGGAAGATTCTCATCTAACACAGTACATTATTTTAATCTTCTTCCTGGACATGGATAAATAAATGAGTTGATTTGGTTGTTCGATATGACGTGGGTGATAGAATATGGCAATGCCCTTTCATCACTTTGTTTTTGGCTTCTGACAGCCTCTGCAATTTCAACTCTTTCATAGGTGAAGCACAAGAAAGTAACCCCCCCATAGGCAATAGGTTATTTCGAGAAGCTGGACAAAAGGATAATTCTACTACTATTGAGTCGGTAGAACGAACTAATGCTGGACAAAGTGCATCGACTGTCCAACCTCCTCCTCCTGTATATTTTAAAGGATACACTCTTCCTCCTGGGAATCCATGTGAAAGCTTCACTTTGCCACCCCCGCCAGCAGATAAAAAGAGGACGGGACCAAGGCGTAAGTTAAAATCTGTCATACACTTTCAAACATAGGATTTTAAATATGTCATCATGCTGTCAAATTTTCTCTCTGATGGACTGTTTAGGTGAGAAAATGTAAGCTGCAGATTATTAACTGGATGTTTACATTCTTTCAGCATGTCCAGTATGCTACCTCCCAGTTGAACAAGCTATTGCACTAATGCCTGATGCACCATCCTTTTCTCCTGGGGTTAGCAATTTGACTTACATTCATGAAGAAAATTCAGAGAAACCCGAGTTTGGAGGATATCCTTCACTGATGCAAAGGAATGATTCATATGATGTTAGAGAGTCCATGAGTGTGCATTGTGGGTATGATATTTTTTCCACCTGGGTAGTTCTTGTAATATAAAGCTTCATCCACCTTTTTTTCTTTTTTCTTTTGGCTCATCTATAAGATACTGATGGATAGTGTTGTAAATTATTGCACATTTCACAATGTGTCTTACTTCGTTTCGTTTGTGTTTATTTCTGCTGCAAATCCATGTGATAGATTTGTTAAAGGAATCAGGCCTGGACATCAAACAGGTTTTGACATTGATGATTCTGACCTTCATGAAATGGAATCTTGTCGAGGTGTCGTTGTGGCATCAGCAATATTTGGTACGGATCTTTCAGTTCACGTGCTGACTCATTTCTTGTTGAATCTGCTGGCTATGATTTGTAACAAGTACATTCTTGGACAGGCGCTTTTGATTTGATAAGGCAACCAAAAAATATCAGCGAATATGCCAAGAAAAATGTCTGCTTCCATATGTTTGTGGATGAACAAACAGAAGTTTTTTTAAGAAACTCTAGTGAGCTAGATGGTTCCATGAGAATTGGCTTATGGAGAATTGTCACTGTTCACAACCTCCCTTATGATGATCCGAGGCGAAATGGGAAGGTTGGTATTCTCAATGATAACATCACCTATATTTGCAAGCATTATTAGTTGGGGATGAGTATTTGTTAGAGTACATATCACGGAAAGGAGAATAGCTATGTTAAGAACTGAAAGGAGAATAGCTATGTAAAGAACTGAAAGGAGCATGTGCCAATTTTCTTCTCTTTTTGGTTTCCACTAACCAATTCCCTCCCATCCCCCAACTCAACCCAAAAGGTAATTCCAGAATTTTCAAGTTGTTGACATCTATGCCTCATTTGTTAGGATTGCTTTTCATTCAGATTATGATCACTGATTTCTCCCTCTATTTTCATCTGCATGATTGCCTTTTAGTATCGTACTTTGCATTTTCTATTTGGATTGAAATGACAAGGCTATGTTGTTTTTCTTTTTCGACAATGGTGGTGTCATGCCTAGCTTGCATGCACCTCGACTATTCCACTGGGTGCCTGCTACCTCCCGCAACACATGTAACTTTGCCACCAAGGCTTAGGCAGATGGGAAGAACTGACCTAGTGTTTTATTTTTTTTTCTATTGGGATTTGAACCCTAGCCTCCCATGGGTTTTACCCACTTCATTGGCTGCCTAACCACGCCCTTTGGTGCAATAAGGCTCTATTCTTTCTAACTTCCTTTTGTTAGGCACTGTTTGTTCTTTCCCTATCCCATTTAACTTTTGTTCAATCAGTATTCTTCGGTGATGTGTATATGCTCATGAAATTATTACCTAATGGTATAGAAAAGCTTTTCAGTACTTGAGAACCATTCATTGTATGATAGATGAGTGCTTCAAGTTCACCTACCTTGACTGGTATCATTTGTAAAATTCTCCGACTAATTTGTATTTGTTGACATTTCAGGTTCCAAAGCTTCTGCTTCATAGGCTCTTTCCCAATGCTCGTTATTCTCTATGGATTGATGCAAAACTTGAGCTGGTTGTCGATCCCTATCAAATACTTGAAAGGTACATCTAAGACTAAATACACCATTCCATATATTCAAAGCAATAACCATGATGTTACTTTCTCTTGGTTGAATTCTGTCTCTTGACTAATAACAGTACGGGCTTCTGTATAGCCTCCCATATGACCTTCTAAAAGGTGTAAGACTCTCCCCCTGATTTGTCACTAGATCATTTCACCAAGAGTTTCTAGCTAGAATCAGTTATAATAAAGCATAAGGTGCTGGCGGCTCTTAATCATAGTAGCCTCCACATGCTTTTATCAGCTTTCTGTAGAAAAGGTAATAACAGAAGAGTAAAGTTTCTGGAAATGCTAAATGTTTGTTGCCAATAATTTAATCACCTCTCTGATTTGCTATAGCCTGGAGATCTTCTATCATTTTTATCATATCAAAATTGATCTTTCTGCTACATGTCAGTATTGCAAAATGATAGATATTGTCACTATTGTGTTATGAACAGTGCTAACGCGTTCTGGACACCTTCAACAATGCTTTTGCAATTTTTTGACACCTTACAATAATGAATAAAATATACATGTTTTTTTTCCTTCAAAATGATGAATAAGTCATACATGAAAATTGCTATTGTTGCGTGACTTAGATTAAGAGCAAACGTGAGGAAGTGCTAAATGACCCTATTTATGACAAGGAAACTTTCTTACTGATCAGGGGATTGCACTTCTGATAGAAGGGGTCATAAAAGTCTGCAAACATTGAATGCTGGGCTAGTGATGCAGAGCTTTTGTTCTTTAAAACTGCTTAGTTGAAACCTTTCTTTAACTTATGTTTCAATTTCAGGTTCTTGTGGAGAAAAAATGTCAGCTTTGCAATATCAAAGCATTATAGGCGCTTTGATGTGTTTGTAGAAGCAGAAGCTAACAAAGCTGCTGCAAAGTTTGACAATGCTTCCATTGACTTTCAAGTTGAATTCTATAAAAAGGAAGGTCTAACTCCTTATTCCGCAGCTAAACTTCCTATTACAAGTGGTAATGATGTAAACCTCTTTTCTCTTATCTTTTTCACAAATCTGATATAGACATTTTCTCTTCGATGAATGTTTTAGCATACTATTTTACATGCAGATGTCCCTGAGGGATGTGTAGTAGTAAGGGAGCACATTCCAGTTTCCAATCTCTTTGCTTGTCTTTGGTTTAACGAAGTGGATCGTTTTACTCCAAGAGACCAAATTAGCTTCGCCATTGTGAGGGACAAGATCGTGTCAAAGACAAATTGGACATTGAATATGTTCTTGGACTGTGAAAGACGCAACTTTGTGGTTCAGGTGATCTTTTGTTTTTTGGATCTTCAAAGATCTATGCTCTGATAATGGAATGGATAAGGAAAAAAAAGAAAAGGAGATGTGCCTCCCAGCACCAGATTTCTTTTTGAATTCACACTAAATCTTCATAATATGCTAAGATTCTTATGGTCCTCGTAGGAAAAATGCAATGTGCAGTTGCATGATACGTGACTACTTCTCGAGTTGACACTTTATACTTGAAATGCTCTTTTTTCTTCGCTCTTCTTTTCAAAGAATGAGAATTTCAGTTCATTATACATTTGATCTCTGTTATATGATAGGATATAATAGATTGGCTATCTGTTATGCTTTTTTATTATCTACAGGGGTATCACCGCGACATTCTTGAGCACTGGTCTTCCCCACCTCCCCCTGGTGCTACTGAAATTGTTCATCCTCCACCGCCTGTACCTGATGAAACCCCGCAGATCTCAAGCAACATTACAACGTCAAGTTCAGTTACTGAGCCATTAAAGAAGGTACCCTCAAAGCGCGGGAGAGACAGGAAAAAGCGTCATAGAAAAGTTATTGGAAATTTTGCTTAAGCAAATTCTTGTTTTTTTTTCCCTTACCTGTTACAAGGATATGAATTTTGGGGCTAGGAACTGAGATACATGAGCATTATAGCTTTTAACACAAGGAGGGTAATCAAGTTTAGGTGTCAAATTTATTCATTTTTTGTTGTATATAATTGAAGGCTTAACATTTCTTTTTTCATATCATAGCAATATCATACTGGAAATAGAACTTTCAATAGCTATCTCAGTTACTAACTTTCTATCCCATGTAACTCTTGTTTCTGAAGAAAGTAAAGTATTTAATGACATTAACACAATAGTACTAACAAAGGCAGAGGTAATATTTGCGTACATGAACATCTTCTTTACCACCAAAAATGGTAAAGTAAGACACTTCTTTACTCATGTTTGTCATCTTTTTGTGAATACCATCCAATTAAGTCTTTATTCTTTTATTCTTAAATATGGTGCTAACCAGATTTTCCATTTTATATGCGAGGTCAATAGAATTCTCTTGTAGCATAGTTGCTTAGTCATCCTTCCTCTTATGTATTACAATATAGGTGGTTTACTAGATATTTTTAGCGGAAAACAGACTTAATGGACAAATAAAGGATAGACAAAAATCTGTCATCCTACTCTTTCTAGACCCCACTTGCGATAGTACTTCCTTTCAATCAACAAGTGGAGAAGAGCTTTCTATTTACTTCTTTTAATGATGATTGGTGTCCAACCCATTTTTGCGCGTCTCAACTATTCGATAAATATTTGCTACTTTCCATTCGCACATGTATCAGGTAATTATGTCCGCTATAATTTAGGCAGATGAAAGAAATTATCTAATTTTTAATTTTATTTGTCAAAGATTTGAATATGAGACTAGCTATTTTCTTTGCTTTTCCTAGTTTGGCTTAAATAAAACGACCATAGTACCTAGGTATTCATATCAATTCTTCTAACAAGTGATTAGTCTATTACAATTTACATGTATCATAAATTAATTCTAGATTTTCTGTTTATACAAGTACATGATACTCTGGTATTCCATGATTCACTCAAATTATATAAATTTACTAGTATCTCTTCTTCTTAGCCCAATGACACATAATTCGAAACTCATGATATCCAGCTTTGGCTGCAGCAAGATTCAACGTACACAACCTACATATCACGTGTTGCTCTCTTATCACTAGCCCAAAGCTCTCGAGTTACTAATGTAACAACTGAAGCACATATTCAAAACTAGCTTCGCGCATTGCATGACATTATGAGGCTCTCAGTTCGCAGTATACAGCCCCCACTTAATCATAACTCACCTTCAGTTGTTCCCAACTTCGATGCTGGTCCTATTTGGAGTTTTCATTTGTTGATGAAGCACTGCAACTTTTCACAAAAAACTGCTGAAAAGACGCCCTCCACCTCTAAAGACCTCACAAACTCCTCAGCCTTCTCCACATTTCCCTGATTTTCCCAATATTCTACACAGGTACGTAAAGTCTCCTTGCTAGGGATAAATTTAGGCGGGCAGATTGACATTGCCTTGTTCAATGCTTCTATGGCTTTTGAGACATGATCTTCATGGATATACCCGCCAAATGACACCATGTGATGACAGTAGGAACACCTCCTTTTGATAATCCTTTGTCAAAGAGGGCCTCAGCCTTGCGTAGAAGACCATTTTTACAATATGCGCCAATCAAAAAGTTTGGAATTCGGAAGTCAGAGGATAACCCCCTTGATTCCCATTCCTCAAATATTTGTTCAACTCCTTCAATGTCATCAAATTTCATTAACGAATTCATCATGCTAATGTAACCTTTGTTATATATTCGTAGATTCTGCTTGAACAGATCCCAAACTCGATGTAGCTCTTCCTTCTTTCCAGCTTGCGCATAGAGGTTTAGTAATAAACAAAATACACCCTACTTATTCTTGCTAGTGGCAAGCATGCCCTCTAGTTTCTTCAGCATTGTCAGAGCTTTTTCAACTTGCCCAACATTGAGATACTTCTCTGCGATGATAGAATAAGCATTCCAATTCAATGTGATCCGTTTATCAGATTCCAACATCCTTACTATTTTATCCATTCCATCAGAATCTCCAGCAGCAGCATATGCACTTAACCTGATTATGAGAGTGAACTGGTCAAAATTTATACACTTCCCCTCCATTTCATTCATCATATTGTCCATTTTCTCCCAATCTCCTGTTCGATAATACATTTTCATCATGAAACTGTAGCACAACGGATTATGAGCTAACCCCATATCCTTTACTTTTTGCATGATGGCCTCAGCTTTCTCTACAGACTTCTCACTGGCATAGCAGTTGAGAAGAGCTGAATAAGTTTGAAAGCCTTTAAATTGCTGTGGGATGCTATTGAGATACTTCTCAACTTCTTCTAGACCTCTAACTTTAAAAATCAGATGAATTCGCACTGCAATATCAGAATATTCAGAATATTCTGGGCTGAAACATCTTTTGTCAGTCATCCAATAAGATGCCTGTCGACAGAATTTAGAAGATCACTCAACATGCAACATTGATTGAATCATCTCAGTATGAAATAAGAATGAGCAGCTTGACCTTTTCGCCTTAGACCTCCTGACAGCAAAATTTTGTTCTTTCTACATCTTGCAAGGGTGAGGAACTATATCACTTATAATTCGATAAATATTCACATACCAACACAAGTTAATATTTGGTGGTTAAGTATACTATTGGCAATTAAAACACAAAGCCACTACAGAGTTGGGATCACCCTATTAGTGCACAAAATCATGCACAACTTTGATATCTATCAAGAACACACACCAGTCTTTTCTTTTTGAAGAAGTTTTTATATTTCCGGGCTATTATTGTCGTACCAGCTGGATGAAAACATTAGAAACCTAAATATCAAAGACCCTGACTACGACCCTAGGAATCAATAGAGAAACATTGAGTTCACAGTATCAGCATGCATAAACAGACTAATGAAGCACCGCGACGTATACAGTGGAGACTTTCCAAGTATAATGCCTAAGCCCATCGAAAATCCTGAAAACAACCACAAACACTACCTCGAAGGTCCTAAGATACACTTCTATAATCATGATTCCTACCAAAGTTTTTCCCTGCGACAACTCAGTAAGAATACAACTCAAATAGAAGAGCTTTCCAAAGAGACAAACAATTATAAAATGAATAAATTAATAACACTTTTCGACCCCCAAACAAGTTAACAATATAAATCCTTTGTATCCAATTTCACTCTATTGACAGAATTCATCACAATTAAACTATTCTTATGCTCATGGGTGGAGTAGAAGCCCAGATAGCTTTTGATCAAATAGTATATCTGTATTAAGAAATTCATTAAATATGTACATATATCAAATTTAGAACCTAGTTATTACCACTTGAAGTCGTAATCTAGAACCCATAAAGTTGAAATCTTGGCTCCGCCTATGTTAGTTATGCTATTGTTACTTGGGACTAGCTATGCTAAGCAGAGTTAAAAAGACCTAAACTTGCTCCATAAGAAAATTGTTAAGCATCAGCCAATTGGACCTTAATTAACAGAAATGATGGGATTAACCCTTTACCCATTTGTTTTAAAAAACACAAGAAATGGTCTAATTCATAACAAATTGGCTCAAATTCATAGAAAATGACAGCCTAACTTACAATAGCGCAACTAATAGCAGAGGCGGAGCTAGAGTACAATCTACATGAACCCTGTTAACTTTTGACCCCGAATATATAGTAAGAAATCCACTAGATATTTATAAATATTTGACACTAAACTCAATTATTACCGTATATTAACTAAATATTGTTGTACGAACTCATAAACTTCAAAACCCTGGATCCCCCTCTTACCAATACAAAAAACAATAACATAACCAGTGTAAACTCACAAGTGTGGTTAAGGGAGGATAGGATGTACACATACTTTACCTCTATACATTTACGGGATAGAGACTAGAAAAGTTATTTCCGATTGACCCTTGGCTCAAAAGAAATGTAATTGATGCACGAAATAAGAAAGAAAAAGAAACAAAATCGCAAATGTACAAAACAAGTGTAACTAACACATATTAATTAATAGACATTGGGGAAAAGGGGAACTACATGATACCTAAATCATATATTACTAGAAGTACAACAACACTCGACTACCTGCTATCCTAATTCTCGACCTCAATAACTTCCTTTTTGAAATCAACTAAAGTTATGTCATATCCTGTCTAATCACCTCCACAATTCTTCTTCTTCGACCTACCTCTCACACCTCCTCACTGTTGCATTCTCACACCACCAATACACACAAGTGTAGATAAAATAATGTTACCTCAAGGGCATGTTTGTATCTTCTGTAATCTTTTAATGATTTGATCATATACTGAAGTTCTTTTTTAACCACATGTTTCCCTTCTTTGATCCATTGATCAAGTACAGGTACTATAGACTCATTTGGGTCCCCTAAGGGTGAAATTCTTCTGTACAAAGAGTCTCCATTGATGGGTCTGTAAAGATGATTACTTGGCGTCCAAATGTAGAAACAGTTAAACACATTTCTGTGATTAGATATTGAATTTGAATTTCTTAATATAGAGAATAAAAGCTTCATTTTAGGGTTTATGCTGAATCTTGAGCAAAGTGAAGCAGATACATACTTGTTTTTCTAAAATACTTCATTCATTTCGAATTAATTGAATTGTTAATGTGTTTCACACTATTTAAGAAAATAAATTTAATATTTCATCTGGCCAACAATAATTGTTAACTATTAACTTGACATACTTCCTAAGAAACAATAAATATTATGGATAATATTACTATATTATCCTTTGACTTTATCAAATTTAATGCTTTGAAATATGTGTTTGATGATAAATACTCCCTCCATTTCATATTAATTGAACTGTTGAGGTGTTTCATAGCCTTTAAAAAAGGAAGATTAAAACATAAACTAGGCTTAACTTTTCATTTTTGTCTTTATTAATTATTATCAAAATTATGATTAAAATAACTAAACATTAATTAATAATTAATTCCAATACTAACTAATGAAGGGTAAAATTGGAAAAACATTCTACAAGTAGTCTTGAAAATTGAACAATTAAGTTAACTAGTAAAATTACACGCGCTTCGCGCGGGAATTTAACTTCACGGAATTTATAAAATAATACTTAAAACCTATCAGTCATTAAAACTTAAACACTATATTATCTTACATACAAGATTACGTAGTAACAAACATTAATAATGTAAAGAAAAATTAAAATTATTACATCTTATCATTTATCCTTAATAACATAATTATAAATTAATGACTGTAAAAATACATACCATGATCTGTAACATAAGCAATGGTGTTAGTGAGTCACTCAACATGAGCTAAGTACACAAATATTTAATTGTGAAGAAGAAGAAGAAGAGGAGGAGGTTCAAAATTTTCGTTGTTTTAAAATGAGAGGAAATCCCTCAATTAGACAATAAAGGATAGTGTGAACAAATATTTTTTGTGCCTTATCGGAAAGGTTACAACTATTTTAAAAAGTTGCAACCCTTCGGAAAGGTCACAACCTTTCATAAGAGTCACAACTTTTCATAAAAGTTGCAACTCTTCATAAAAGTCACAACTTTTCATAAAAGTCGCAACTCTTCATTAAAGTCACAACTTTTCATAAAAGTCGCAATTTTTCATAAAAGTCGCAACTCTTCATAAAAGTCACAACTCTTCATAAAAGTCGCATCTCTTCATTAAAGTCACAACTTTTCATTAAAGTCACAACTTTTCATGAAAGGAGAAACCTAATTTTGGAAATAAATAAATTAAAAGGTAATTCTGGTTTGTGGTGGCGCCACGTAGGCGGGCCTAAGGTTCTCTTTTATATATATATATATGATTTGAAAAATGAAAAATGTCTCAACAATTCAATTAATATGAATTGAAGGGAGTAATATTTAATAACAGGGGTAAAATAGACATAAAAAGTAAATTATTTTCTAAATTGGACAACTATTTTTAGTACGAAAAATGGTCAAAACTACTCTTTAAACTATCCGAAATAACTTAAATATACCCTTAAACTATATTTTGGCTCAAAAATACCCTTCCCGTCAATCTATTGGGCCGCACCTACCCTTCTATTTAACGGAAGCATCCATGTGTGTGTTAAATGCCACATGGACACGCCAAACACACTCCACTACCACATAGACGAATTAAATCCCTAATTTCACTCCCCCCACCCTCATTTCATCCTTTCCCTTGGAAACAATTTCACTATTTTCCCCCTCATTTCATCCTTTCCCTTGGAAACAATTTCACTCTTTTCCCCTTCATTTCATCATTTTCCTTAGAAACAATTTCACCCCTTTCTTCATTTCGCGGCTAGGCTTTCGAAGTAGACATAGATTTAAAGCCCAGCCACGAAATGAAGAAAGGGGTGAAATTATTTCTAAGGAAAATGATGAAATGAGGGGGAAAAGAGTGAAATTGTTTATAAGGGAAAGGATGAAATGAGGGGGGGAAAAGTGAAAGTAGGGATTTAGTTCGTCTATTTGGCAGTGGGGGTGTGTTTGGCATGTCCATGTGGTATTTAACACACACATGGATGCTTCCGTTAAATAGAAAGGTAGGTGTGGCCCAATAGTTTGACGCGAAGGGTATTTTTGAGTCAAGATATAGTTTAAGGGTATATTTAAGCTATTTCGGATAGTTTAAGGTAGTTTTGACCCTTTTCCGTTTTTAGTATAGTGAACAACTATTATTGGAAGGAGTGAGTACATAAATTAGGCATATGTTTTCATTTGTACCCTTATTGTCAAATTTATGATTAAAATAACTAAACATTAATTATAATAACTAATTTCAATTCTAACTAATGAAGGATAAAATTGGAAGAATATTTTCAAAAGTAATTTTGAAGATTCAACAATTAAGTTAATTTGAAAAATGAAAAATATATAAACAATTCAATTAATTTAAAATTGAGGGAGTGTAATATTTACTTCCTCAATATTTTAAAATTTATTTTTTATTTTGAAATTATTATTTGTCATTTTCAACATATTAAACAAAAGCAATATTTATTTATTTTACACTTAATATTAATTACTTATTTTGAAAGGTCTAAGAATATACATCAAATTAATATGAATATTGAGGTAATTTACATGTTAATCATTATCTTTTTAAAGAGTTTGCAAATTTAAAAGTGGATATATAATTACTACTATAATTTTTTTTATATGAAAGTCCTAATTCTAAGCACACTGTGCAAGTAAAAATCTTTAATTTTCCAATTTATTTCCATTATTTGACTTTAAAATATTTTTCTTTTATTCCTTGTTTCCCAACAAATGGCAGCAGGAAAATTAGAGCCCCCTCTGGTCTTAACCTGGAAGTGACCATTCTTGTACTTGCCCTCCATTTCCACCATCCATCTTCTCTTCAATTTTGACAGAGACCCAACAAGGCAAAACGGCGAGGGTTACAATTTTTGTTTCGAAAAAGGGGTCAAAAAGATGATTCCTCATCAATGGGCACCTCCCTGTAACAATCAGTGCACCCATAAATACTCAACTCTCATGCAAATTCCTTGTAATTACTACTCTCTTTATTCCCCCCTTACCCTTTTCTTGATATGGCTTTACAAAGTTACAATCTTGAAAAATTGTATCTTTATGCTAAATTTGCAGACATTGTGTTTATGTGTAGATATATTTGTTTAATCTTTAATGTATTACTCTATGTTTGAATTTTTTATGATAACCCTTCTGTCTGAACAGTTTGGGTCCACCTCGACTAATTTCTATGGGCTATTTGCTAGTGAGACTTCATGTTGTGTTTGAATTTTTGACTATGTTTAATTCATGCTGTCAAAAGCTTCATAGCAGAAACCAGAAAGAAGAAGAATCTCTTTTGTTTTGGTTTGAGGGGAGGAGAAGTGGACATTGGTTGTATAGGATTTTTGGGAATTTTATGTAAAGGTAGAATCTTTATGTTACTTTTCAAGTAAAAAGACTTCATCTTTTTAATGTGTGCCCTGGTAATCTGCATTGGGATGTAAAACACTAATATTTTTCTGTGTGTGTACTGTCTTTATGTGTAGATACTTTTGATAAATCTAAGTGCATTACTCTCTGTCTATTTTTTTTTGATAACCCTGGTGTCCGCGCAACTCAACTAATTTCACGGGGTATTGCAACTGAGACATCATTGTTCTCAACCTATTTCATTAGGTGTTGTGTCTCAAAAGCTTCACAACAGAAAGAAGAAGAATCTCCGTTTTGCTTTGGTTTGAGGGATGGAGCAGTGGTCATTGGTTATATAGGATTTTGGAAATTTTATGTAAAGGTAGACTTTATGTTTATTTTCCAAGGGGGTATGACTGGTTGTACAAGAAAGAAGAAAAAGTCTGTATTTTTTAGAGTCCATTGTGGTCTTTCAAATTGGTTACATTGTTTATTAACTACTGGTACAAAAATAAAGATGTTTTTTTTAAATCAAAATTCATCTAAGCTACATTGACCGCGAGACATTGCTTTTCAGGTTAGTATGTAATATGAGTAATTGTTGAAATATTTTATGCATGATATAACATTATAGTTTGGTGCAGGTGCATTGCATTAGGCTGTTTTCAACTGTGTCTGGCTGTAGAAAGAAGAGGAAATGGAGTATTAGTGCCTGTAGGAAAGTTTTCAACTTGGTGTCATTAGGGTGTTATTTCTCTTCTAGCCTAAGTCTACCTTGAAATCAAGTTTTGGTTGGACTGTGTGTTTGGTTTGATTTCCTGGACATGCTGTTTGATTTGAATCTTCCTCATTTGTATTCTCTCACATCTTTCCAAGCATTTTCTACCTTTATAGACTAGGAGTGCTGGACACTGCCGTCCAGTTAAACATCATAATGCATTTTCTTGTTTGGCGCAACTTATTACTGTGTGTTTGGTTTGATATCTTGGGCATGCTATTTAATTTGAATTTTTCTCATTTGAGTATTCCTTTCAACTCTTAAATCAAGCCTATTCTTCCTTTATAGACGGGGAACTCAGAATACTGCTGACTAGTTTAATATCATAATCCATTTTCTTGTTTGGCGTATCTTATTACTTACAATGAAGTGAATTCCAAGTGTGTACTTTAGCTGGATTTCTGTGGTGTGCTGTTTAATTTGAATCCTTCTGATTTGTGATCCTTCCAACTCTTACCAAGCCTTTTCTACCTTTATAAACCGGGAAACTCAGACTCCTACTGAACGGTTTACCATCACAATCCATTTGCTTGTTTGGTGTAACTTGTTAATTACAATGAAGTGAATTGCAAGTACTCCCTTTTGCGCAATTCATGGTTAGCTTACTGATTTTTCAAGTGATAAGATTTTGAGCCAATCTAGCTACTTTGAATAACCAACAACTATTCAGCGTAGATCTACATTGCTTTCCTTCATAGTTTGTCAAAATTGTAGAAACTTCTTCCTGTAGTTTCTAGAATTCCAGTTTTCTCTGAGATATGGAAAATTAGTATGTCAATCTAACTGTTCAGTGTTAAACTTGGTGATGTGCGTTGTCATGTTAATTCAGAAGACCTAGGGTGTGGTTGGACTAAAAGAATAAAAAAGAGTGTGTTGGTTGTGCTTGAGAAAAATGTGGTAGTTAAACAGAAGGGAAAGAAAATCCTCTACATTGAGATATTTAATCAGCTACCTCTGTTCTCTCTGTTACTGGAAAAGGATTTGTTGCTAAAGAACACCTATTTAAATACCTTTTAAGATAATTATCAACTGGAAAGGTCAATAAGGTCTTAAAAATGTCAAGTTCTATAACCTATGGTGATTGGATTTGGGTGTGGATATTTGACACGGGTGGCGGATCTAGAGGCTAGATGCATCGTCACGGGGCTATGTATCCGATTGCGGATATGGGTGCTGGGATACGGCTAAAAATAATAAAACTAATATATACAACAATTAGTTATTTAAGAATGGTGAAAATTAACTTATATATGATTAACAAGGTAATTTAAATTCATATCTTTTTACTACGTAAAATGAAAACTGAGTATTGCATAGTTATAAATTGATATAAATATAGTATTATTTATCTTAGGATTAGGGGATATGGTAGGAGTATGGTTCAAATGTTTGGATATCACCAATAAATGCATATCACGACGCATAAAAGTTTATATTTCGACAATTAATTGAATTTATTAAATTAGAGCTAGTATGTGTATATTCATTTTAAACACTTGTTGTAGTGTTTTATGTTTGTATGTGTATGATCTAAGCCCATAGTTGACCCAAATATCCGATCAACATATGCTTCTTGGCCATAGGTGTAGTCAAAGTACCCAAGTTAGGTTGATCAAATCGGGTGTGGATCCCCCACCCATGCCCACACCCATGTCGTGTCGACACGGGTGCGACAAGGATTTTAAAGAATCCGAGTGTCCATTGCCTATAACTATGGACACTAAGAAGGAAACTATTTTTATTTTCCTAACGCTAATTTATTTGATCAACTACAATTAAACCTCTCTATGACAACCACCCGCTATATCATCATCTCACTATAACAACCAATTTTTCTTATTTTTATCTTATATTTTTGCCTATAACAACAACCATCAATATAACAGTACACTCTTTGTAGAATTACTCCTTTATATCAACCTTACTCAAATATTAATTGCTTCTTCTATTTCCTACTTTTGTTGCTTGTCATTTATTTTCATAATGAAAAAACACTAGTACCGATTTACTATCCTAAAACCCCATATAGAAATAGAATCTCTAAGATGACAATAACAAGTCTAGTATTTTGACTAGATGTTTTGAACTTTTAATATACCACTGTCAACAAAGAATATAACATCAATACATCCTTCTGTAATTAATTTATTTATTTTTGCATTGAGAGATATGCGCATATTTCTATTCCATTCAAACAAAAAAAAAAAATCTTGTAAGTGTCAACGTGATTTATTAATAATGTATTAGCTTTCTTTAACTTTTAATTAGTGAAATGTAAGTAATTTCTTTTAATCTTTTATAACATTAAAAAATGAGAAAATACTTTTTGGGTAATTGTTGTCTATAACAGTCAAATAAGATTTACATGTCAAATGTTGCTATAGGTGTATAATAACCCGTCACTATAAAAGCTGAAAAGAATTTCGGAACAAACGAGGTTGTTATAGAGAGGTTTGATTGTATTTTTGATTGGTTTTTTCTCTATGTTAAAGTTGTCACTGCAAGCAAAGATCATCATGTGTATCTTAAGCACTTTTGACAGCAGACAGTCCATATGGTTCTGGCATGCCAAAACTGCAGATATAAGAATATATAGCTGTGAATGGATAAGATGCGTTAGCAGGTCCTTGTTTAGGTATCCAAATCTCTCTTTTTATTATATTGAGTGGGCCTGTCAGATTTTCGATCCTTATATGACCTTTGAAACGATGGTTGATAGTTCTGAATCAATGCTAGTTGGACAAAATATAAACCTACTTGTCATTTACTCTACGATGTAAGTCTGACATATCATAGACATCATCAGATATGAAATTTATAGCTTGTATTTCTATCGACTGATTGTAAGTGTGTTGATGAAAGGACCACAGCTATAAAAGGACTACAGCTAATAAAGACCTAGCAGAATAACATCCCTCTCTCACCTTTTTAGCCTTTTATCTTTTGTGTTCACACTTTTTAATTTAGTTCGAAACAATTCCGTAAAATGTAATTTCTTTGACAAGATATAATACTGGTTTAATTTTATTTCAATTGTTCTAGTATTGGTTTATTCTTGTAGTAGTTTGTTTCTTCGCATGAATTTAGCGCTGATATGTTACAATTTTGTGATGCCTGAATTTTTGAAGGGAGAGTCTTTTGCAAAAAAGGATGTGATGCTGATGGAGAGACATGGGATGAATGTAAGTTCCAAGCTTCTATATTTGTTGGTTTCGAAATACCCCTGGTGAATATTTGAGTTTACTGTCTGATCGTTGTGGTGAGGAATTGTGCTGCTTGTAGAAAAACTTGCATATGGAAGAATCTTACACTGGTGAAAAGAAATTTATTATATTCCACAAGATAATATATTACCATGGGTGACAGCTTAGGACTTTCTATTTATGAACAGTAGAAAAGTGAAAACCATGCCTTCACTTTGTAAAATGTCCATATTAGTGGTTGTCTTATATCGCCAGCTTAAGTTATTTAACCTTGAGAAGGATGGCATCAGATGATATTCATCATTCACCAAGTTTACGGAATGTCCATAATATTGCTCTCCTTTCGGAGTTCAACTTCTATTTAAACTTGAGGACATTGCACTTATATATAACTAATGCTTAGGAAATGTCTTATTTTTGAAATTTGAAACCTCTATGAGGCTTATCTATTGATCTAAGCTACAATAGAGGAATAACGAGCAATATGCAGGTTTGTCAGAATGTGAGGAAATATGCTATAAAAATCCAGTTCTGAAGGATCAACAGTGGAGTGCTTACATTGACCGATCCCCTGGTGCCGCCAGCTGCTCTGAGGTCTCCCAACCTTTCTTATTATCTTTAATTGGTTTTTCTTTAACAGTTCTCAAAATGTGATTTTTCTTAGTTCTTACCAGTTCATTTGCTTTACGATGAATTTTGTCAATTGTAGTTCAAATTCATTTTTTCCATGTGTTCAGGGTCTGGATTGAAAGCCAACACTCTCAATAGTATTCTTCATAATCTTCTTTTTTTTAATAAGCATGGTGTCCGCAATAGCTGTGCTATTCTTCATTTTCTTACAAGAACATACATGAAGTTTCACAGTACAATGCTGATTTATCCTTTGCAAGCTGAGGTCGTTATTCTCTTCCGGTTCGTAAGTAGTAAAGAGAGTTTCTACAAATATTTTTTTTTTGAGTGAAGAGTAAAGAGAGTTGCTCGGATGGTAAGCATCCCTCACTTCCAACCCAAAGGTTGCGAATTCGAGTCACCAAGGGAGCAAAAAGGGGTGGGAGCTCCTAGGGAGGGTAAAAAAAAAGAAGAAAAAACGAGTTGTTATATTAGCATAAGACAAAATGGCAAGGTTTTCTTTGATCTGCTAAAAAATCAAGGGAGCTTCTAGAGCAGTTATGGGTGCCTTTGCGTCATATGTTAATATAAATGTTCATGACCTCATCAAAATGATACAAGTGTTCATGTTTCTGTGGACCAATATCTTGAATATTTCATCATGAGGTTTGGTATCGGACGGCTTAGAGATCCCTTTTAAAGTGGCAGTAAGTGCTAGTTCTTGAGCCAACTTAAAAATAACTTTTTCATGTCATGAAAGTTTAGATACCTATATCTAGTATGACCAATCATCATTTTTGTTAGCTGTCTTGACTTGTAGTATTGGGGACTTTAGAAGTATGTGCTTCTCACCTTGTCCTTGGGGGATATTGAATATTTGCATATATTTATGAACACTTTGAGTAGTAACTGTATGTTGTATTGGACATCACAATGAGTAAATACATGTCTGCAGGGACCGCCTTTCTAAGAGTAGTCCTTGTATTAGGAGACTTGTGCTGATCAAAATACTAACACACCTATCTAATGGAAAAATAAATCTTAAAGCCTGTCTAGATAATAATCTAATCTAAAACACAAAAGATAAATATAAACTAATTTTAGTGTATAAGAACTAATAACAAGAAATATGTATTCTAATATTCCCCCCTCAAGTTAGGCTATGTGTTACTAAGCCTAGAACAAATTGTGATGCTTGACGAGTGCTTTTGTGAGTGTATCAGCTAGTTGATCGGCAACATGGACAGAAACAACTCGAACCAGTTTTTGTTGGACATATTTGCGCAAAAAATCTAAGTTCACCTCAACATGTTTCATGCTACTGGATTCGCGCTCAAATAAGTGACAGAGTGACACAAATGTTATTACAGTAGATAGTAGGGAACTCTTTGACTAGACAGATCATCTCAAGCAATATATTATTAATCCTAAATGTTTCAGCAAAGGCATTGGAAACTGCTATATTTTGCCTCTGTTGAGGAGCGAGCTACAGTTTTCTGCTTTTTGAAGGACTAACAGATAGGATTGAGTGTGACAAGGAAGATTGGGCTATGAAGTTGGATGACGCTCTGTGAGCGTATCAAATAGCATATAAAACGCCAACTCTGACCTCTCCTTATAGGCTGGTTTATGGGAAAGATTGCCACCTGTTCGTCGAATTGGAATACATTCATATTGGGCAATCAAAAAGCTCAACTTGGATATGGAACTAGCGGGTGAGGAATGCATGCTAAAGTTCCACTAGTTGGTTGAGTTAAGGTTGCATGCCTATGAAAATGGAAGATGCATAAGGAAAAAACCAAGCAGTGGCATGCCAAAGCTCAGTGGGTGTCTATCTCTGCACTGAACAGATATGCTGACATAGCAACCAGAGTTCCAACACTTGTGTGGGAGGGCACATTTGTCTGTAAGTCTTCCAGCTACTCGTACCATACGATTCTTGCACAAAAGGGATACCATTCTGAGCACCCACTCCATATCAGCTCCTTGAAGGCATTTGATCACGGGGTGCTTCCAAATCTCAGAGATATGCCCACAACTAAGAGTGGTGAAGATAGTATGTTTGTTGGTGTTGATTGCTTCTCGAGAATAGATCCATTTTGAGTTATTTTTGGAAAACTCTATGGGCTAAATTAGGAACATGTTTGATCTTTTCTACAGCATATCATCCTCAAATAGATGGGCAAATGGAATGGCTAATAGAACTTTGAGGAATCTTTTAAAGGTCGTAGTTGAAAATAATTTGAAGGCTTGGAAAGGTTGTATTTCGTTTGTGGAGTTTGCATATAATAAGAATATTCTTAGTACAACAGATCATTCAACTTTTGAATTGGTATATGGTTCAATCCTTGTATCTCCTTTAGATTTACTTCCCATTTCCGCTAATGAAATTTTGGGTGTTGATGGCAAAGCTAAGGCCAAATCAATGAAGAAACTACATGAGAATGCATGACAACATCTTGAGATCAAGAATGATGCCTATGCTTCCAATGTCAATCAATGGAAAAGACATGTTATTCCAACCGGTAATTGGGTATAGGTACATTTGAGAAAGGAGAGATTTCTATCCAAAAGGAAGACAAAGCTTGATTGAAGGGGAGATAAGCCATTTCAAGTTGTTGTAAGAATCAATGAGTTGGCCTACAAGCTTGATTTGTTCGGTGAGTATGGTGTTAGTGTTACCGTTACTGTTTTTGACTTATCTTCAAGAGGGACGAGATGATGCATATCTGGAGGCTAACCCAAGTCAAGTGAATCCTTAAAGTAGACCATTTATGAGGATCTAAGATGAAAAAATTTACAAGAACTCCAAGGCTTAACTCATAGGATCTTGTATCAGGACTTTGAAGACTATGAGGGAATCAAATAAGAAAATCCAATGCCAATTATTCCTTCTTGCATCAGAGGGATCTTATATCAAGAACTCTTGTTTAGGTCATTTTCCCTGAAGGCTAACAATTAAGAATGGGAAGAAATGAACTTTGGGCCTAATTCAACTCGTAGGTTGCTCATGAGGTAACGTTTGCCCAAGATCATATAAAGTGAAAAACAACTCATCCCTCAACCAATGTAGAACCCTTAGCAAGGGGCATTTTTGTACTTTTGGCTCTTGAGTTGTTATAACATTTTATTTGTGTTCTTTCTTTTTAGAATGAATTTGGATGAAGAAAACTCTCGCTGGAGCTTAGAGTATCTTAGTTCTTCTTGGCAACTTAAAAGTCTTTGTTTATGTTTGTAGATTTAGTTCCTCTTGTAGTTTAGTATGTTAGTTTGTTCCGTGTAATAGTTAGAATTTCAATACTTCGATTTACTTGAGAGTTGATTTCTCCATTTTAATTGGTTGTTCTGCATTGGTTTGTGGTGTAAAATTTTCAAATAAAAATGTGAATTGCCTAAACCTCTTCCCTTTTGGCACTCAAGTGACATGTAATCTTCTTTATTGCACGCAGGAATGCTTTCATGCTTGTGTAGCTGGCTGTGGATACAAGGTCAGTTTGTGTTATTGACAAAAACTTGGAGTTTATTTTCTAAGTAGTCGCACTAAGTGAACTGTCAAAGTAATTGTAAAAGAAATTAAACTGGATCAAGATACTCACATGCGTGGATACAATAAGTTCCTGCAACTCTTTTGGTGGCAAGGAATAACCTGCTGTCATGACCAGTGATCATGAGACCTGTGCATCAGCGAGAAAATAGTTGTAATTTCTCTAGTCAAAACACTGAAAAGATAGCATTCTGCTGCTCTATGTTGGTTTTTACTTTTTCCCTAATTTAGGCTTTGTTGGACATGTTTCCAAAAGGTTGTTGCTTGAAAAGTTATTGAGTGCTGATAATGAGTGAAATTCAAGATATTAAAAGCATGGATATGGTGGAGTAAGTGTGGTTATGGAAAGAGTATCCAAGTGAAAGTAGCACCTCACGCTTACTCTGTGCCGTCCCTCTGTTTGCGAGGGCTTAGGAAGAAATAAGTACAATAAAAACAAATATATATTCTTAAAGCAACTTTATGTGGACAGTAGTATGAGTGTTGGGTATGGATATGATTTGACATGGATACTTAATATTTTGACTATTTCAAGAATAAATATCAAATATTCATACTGCTGTTATGGGTAACATCTAGATAAATGAAGAATCTGTGTTGTAAACTAGTTCACACTGATTTGATCCACTTATTTTGAATGAATGCTTGTTCATTTATCTGCAACTGTGCTGGTATGCTATGTTTCATTGCATGTTGTTGCGTTTCTCAACTATGCATTGCTTGCCATATATATTTCCAGTTTCTTGTTAGATGACTCTGTTGTTGGTTATGCAGTTTGACGTTCCTTCCCAAAAAGTCGATCAAATCCATCCAAGCAGGCCTCCTCCGCCTCTGCCCAAAGAGAAACTGACCACACCTGCTGTGAAAAGAATACTACCCCGGGAATCTAGCCAAACCATTGATGACATACCTGGGACATCCGCGTAGCATCAACGGGTCTAACAGTGTAGACAACTTGGAATACATTTGTTCTGTTAGGATCACAACCATAAGTCTAAATTTTGTCACAAGTCAAGAGGCAGTAGTAATTTTCTTTAAGAAACATTTTGAGAGCTCATTGGAAAGTTGGTAAATTTTCTCAAAATCAACAAGCAATCATAGACAAGTGTTTGATATTATCATGAGAAAAACTGTGTACAACTTGGCTAAAAATGTAATCTCATTACACCATGCATCCAAGTATGTAAGTTTTTAATGAAAACATTATTTTTATTACCAAAACTCTAAGATTGTTGTTGATTGTCTACATTACTTCAGAGTTATGATACTTTTTCCAAATGTTTGTGATTTAGGTATATATATATATATAAATAACAACATAGTGTAATTCCACAAATGGAGTGTGGGGAATGACTAATGTATATTGGAGATCTTATGTTTACCTTTGTGTGTGGGAGAGTGGGTGGGTGGGGTATTGGGGTATAGAGAGATTGCTTTCGATAAAAAATTTATGAGTTAGCTAATTGTGGAACTTTGACTATTCTACTGCACTTACTCTTGAAAAGTTTTGAGAAATTTGCACTTAGTTCTTTGAAATATTTATAAATATTGATTTTGATCTTTTGTGATAAATATTTGGTTAAGCATATTTAACTTTCAATCTATAAACATGCACGTATTTGATCCTTGTGCTTGTGGATCTTCACAAATTATTAAATTAACTATTTGATCGTTTAATTAATTATATATTATGTTAAATTTGTGCCATTACTTTATATTAAAGGGTGATATAATTTTAAAAACAATCAAAATGTAACAAGTTTCATATATAGAAGGAAAAGACGCATTTTGATTAATTCAAGCTTTAATTTGCTTAATGAAATATCACGAGGCGATTAGCCCAAAGATCATAGAGCCGATGTTCCATCTCGTGTCGAGGACCCGTTGTTTTATTTTATGTTACACTTTTTCCAATTAGTTTTGTAGTCTAAATTTAAGAGAAATCGAGTAGTCCATTGTTTTTTTTATGTGATGCTCTTTACATATATTCTATTTTCAAAAAAGAATAACACATTTTTATGATTGAAAACTTTTAAAACTTTCGATACAAAGATGCATGGCATGTTTAAAATCACAATTTCTAAACCTCCTTTTTTTGGAAACTTCGTGTCCAATCAAACGCCGACATATAAAATGTAATCGTGAGAATATAAGCAAGCCAAACTCTCTATTAGTGTTAACACTAATATTAAGCTTATGAAGATAATATGGGCTGTTTCTAACTAGAAGGAGACTCCTAGGCCTATCCAAGGCTTCAAAATGTGCCATTTCTTTTTCCCCTTTTAAGACAACAAGCAGTAAAATAAACATGGAAATTCCCATAACACATGAACTTTTACATGATTATTTATGATTAGAGCCGAGAGTCTATCAGAAACAGTCATTCTACTCCATGAAGGTACGGGTAAGGTCTACATACATCCTACCCTTCCCAGACTCAAGGATTTCACTGGGTATGTTGTTGTAATTGATGAACTTAGTCACTTCCTACATCAACTCTACTGCACATGATGCCAGAACTCTATTACATTGTTACAAAAGAACCAAGAGTCATAATCAATAAGAAACATCACATAGTAACACTGAAAGAATTAACAAAGAATAAAGAGGAGGACTATTACTGCACCTATTCAGACTTGTTTGCTTTCATAGACAACTTTCTCTTCATTCTGCTGAAAGGTCCAACTGTTCGATCCATTATGTACATGTAGATTACCTGGCTCCAAGATTTGTAAGCATCTAAGTTTTCGTAATATTCTGGTGCAATCTCCTTCACCTTGTAGAGCTTGCTTCCGGGAATTCTTGGAAAATCATGGTGCTCATTGTGGTATCCTACGCTCCAAGTCATGAGGTTAAGGGGTCCGTAATAGGAGTATGTCTCTTGCTCAGGCTTGAAGACATAATGCTCGGAGATGAAGTGACCAGCCATTGGATGCATCCCGCCCCCAACAAACGTGGATAGGATAAGATAACCTAGCGATTTCCAGCCCCAGAAGTAAACCACAGCTCCATCAAGGGATAGCTGGATAGTAAAATTAATGAACTCCCACACACCAGGTGGTTTAGGTTTTAGAAAAAGAGGCCTGAATGCGTAAAAGAAAAGTTGAAGAATGACCCATATAGATTTTGCAAGAACATTTTTCACTACATGGGCTTCAGTTTGGCTTGGGATGTCCATATCAATTCCATCAACTCCTTGGAAGCGATGGTGCTCAAGGTGATACTTTTGGAAGGTAACAGACATGGGTACACCAATGGGAAGGTTGGCAAAAATTCCAAGCCAACGATTGTAGGTTGGAGTAGAGAAAGCGAGGTTGTGACTTAGTTCATGAATGGCCAGGAAGAGATTATGGTTCAGAAAAGAGCCAAAGAAGTACGCGACTATCAATATCTTCAACCAAGTAGCATCATGGAGGAAGGTAGCTGTCCAAAGCTGAAGCAAAACAACTCCTGATATCTGCATGGTTAATATTTAAAAAGAATACACAGTGAGCACTCAATCTAAATGAAACTAGTAGCACCAATCAGTTCCTGTACCAGCCTCATATTTTAGACAGATTCAATAACTAGTGATTTCTGCAATAAAATCCACGGTTGTCCACCAACGAATCTAGTAAGGACGTATAATTGCATACACATGAATTTTCTGTTGTCACCATCGATTAAGCTGCCTAAGAAAAGACATCTGGAACAGAATATAATATAATCATATAACATTATCAATCAAAATATTGAACTTTGTAGTAGACAAGGGATTTGATCATACAATTGAATAAACAGGGGGGGGGGGAAGGAGAGGGACTCGAGTAATAAATCGAAGACCATATGCTGATTTGATTTTCAATTTCTAATCAAATCTCTTGGGAGAAATTTCAACTCAGTATATGACTAGTCTCATGTTCCGTATTGTTAAGGTCAATTCTTTCACCATCAATTTCATCAACAATCAAAACACATAAAATTATAAAGCATTAATCTCTTGTAAAACTATGAAAATGACACCAGAAAATCAAGGAAAACGAGATAGATAGGGCACCAAATCATGTGAATCTCATTGCTGAGTTTTGTCTCACCAAAATCACAATATGAGAAATCCAGAGAAGAGTTTAACCAGAAGAACTCAATCCTGATAAACACAACATTCTTCATCTTTTTCAGGAAAAGAGAAAAGGAGAGGATACCTTTACAGAAAAGTTAAAAGTTTGAAACACTACTATATGTTTCTTTATTTTATTTATTTTTGGTTTCCCATCTGGTGTTCAGTAACTGCATTAGAACCCAACTAGATCTGGATTCCCCCCCGGAAATCCACAATGTGGGATAAAACGTTCCTAACAAAGATGA